>OX463867.1:7985923-8288423 GCA_949825065.1 Odontocerum albicorne
ATTTCAAGTTCATTCTCTGGCATTATTATCAAGAATGAGAGAAAATAGCAACTCACCAGAGACTTACTGACAATCATAC
Source organism: Odontocerum albicorne (assembly GCA_949825065.1). Lineage (NCBI taxonomy): Eukaryota > Metazoa > Arthropoda > Insecta > Trichoptera > Odontoceridae > Odontocerum > Odontocerum albicorne. The sequence continues at coordinate 7,986,003 of OX463867.1, forward strand.
ATTTTAAACATGATACTTAGCACCAATGGGCGTTGGATTGGAATACAAGTGGTGTAAATAAAGGGCTCTAGATATAAATCAATCCAACAATCTATCCCTTTGAAACCATAGTTTAATATACGAGTAATAAGAACAAACAAGATGGAAGTGTCTGTCATGTGTCGTTTGTGGACGGACCACTGCGTGGTGACTAGTCACCTTTACAGAATGGGTATTGTAGAGAGTCCCGTCTGCGAGCATGGTCTGGATGATGAAACTGTAGACCATGTATTTTTCCGTTGTCCTTGACGAGACAAATTTGATTTACTAAAAGCCATATCTTTGCCGCGTCCAATGAATATCGCGTTTCTTCTTTCTTCGTGGAACTTTTCCATTTATAGATGGATTGTTAAATTCTTTAAGCTTCATCAGTTAAAACTTTAAATAATCTAGAATTGTCATTTTTTTAAATTAGTTTTATTATATTGACTCGTATAATTGCATAATGACTTTAATTTGATGACACAAATCATCCTAGTTTGGGTGGGTTGCCTATTTAAAAAAAAAAATATTTTAATATGTTGTTTATAGTTAAGGCATTAACGTTGTGGAGGTTTAAAGACATTGTAATTTATTTTTATCAAACACTGTTTATTCCACTTTTTGTGACGGTATAACCCTACCGGTTTCAAGGCTTTCACCTCATCTTCAGGGGAGCATGAATTTAATCATTGCATTACTCATTATGAGTTCTTTAATGCTGCATATACACGATACGAATTGTTGGCAAATAATAATAATAACAATGTCCACTTAAAATGTTTACTTTTTATGAAAAATTTTGCTACAACCAATACTGGGTTCCAATTCAGAGTTAGAGCGCCCTTGAGAGTCTGCTTTATTAAGACACCTACTTCTACAGCATATATTTCAATGTCTATACTTCGCTTCCATAAATCAAGGTGAGAAGCAGCACAACACTGAAATATTTTTTTAAAGCTTTTCTAATTGCAAATACCGTAGTAAAACGACAATTTATACAACGCTGTTTAGAACGCAGACTCTCTTCAAGAATGCTCTTACTAAACTAAAGCATTATTTAACCCTTTTCTTCTTATTTTTCCCAATGTCATGTCAGGTCCCCCCAACGTTGAATATCACCTGAATTGTCCCCGGCAGCCCTAAAAAGATCTCCATCGCCCCTTATGCCAGTCCTATCACGTATATTGCGGAGCCAGGAGATTTACCTTCTGCCAACACCTCTTCGGCCTTCTATTTTGCCTTGGATGATCAGGTGCAGTAATTTGTACTTTGCTCCTCTAAGTACATGCCCCAAATAGGACACCTTTCGGATTTTAATATTAGTCAGCAACTCTCTATCAACTTTACAAGCTCTTTGAAGAACCCTCGTGTTGCTGACCATATCCATCCAGGGTATCCGTAGCATTCTCCGCTGCATCCACATTTCGAATGATTCCAGTCGGTTCATACTACCAACTTTGAGGGTCTATGATTCCACTCCATGCAATAAAACTGACCAAACGTGGCATTTGACTAACCGTTGTCGAAGTTTCAAGTTTAGATTATCATCGCAGAATACTTTAAAAAAACTAATTACCAATGGGAATCAAACCCGCAATTCTCGGATTATAAGATGGTGTCTTATCAACTAGGCCACGGAGTTGGCGATAATAATTATTTGATTGATTATAAAAATACTTAAACATTGCAAAATAACGCCAGATTAATTGCAACGATTTAAAATAACACTGATAAACAAGGCGTCTTAATTATTTAAGGTACTCTGGGCTAGGCATTTTTTTTCATCATTAAAAACAAAACTTAATTTGAAAACACGCTCGGGCGCTGCTGTAGCTGACAATCGTGATTTATTCTTCTCTGTTAGAATTTTAAAAAAGTTTTGAATTCTTTGGGTATTTCTAAAGGTGTGTGCAATATTCCAATATATTTCTATTGATTTCTTGAATGGTTCTAGACTATAACAGTAGATTTTGCGTCATTTTAACGTTTTCATTTTGATATTGCAACAATTATATTGTTATAACGTAATACTTAATTAACTGATAAGCTTTATTTTTCGTTAATGTTTATTTTCTTGTATTTCAATGGAATCGATTTTTTATTATTGTAAAATATCAAATGTAACCGAAACCACCTGATTTAATTTATTTTCATTTAAAACTAGAATTCCTTATGTATTTTTTTTTATTAAAAATGAAAGATGAGATCGAACGGTGTGGACTGAAAAACATCTGATGCCCTCGCAACCGGGCTCGCCCTATATTGATCGGCTCGAAATTGGAACCTTGCGGAACACCTGATTGTATAGCAAACGGTTCAGATTTGAATATACCATAAGAAACGAACTGGTATCTGGTAGAAAAATAGTTGATGCAATTTCGTTGATGATTTAGATACTATAATATATCGAAGGATTTTGTCAAGTTTGCAAGGCATCAAGTTTGCAAGAAACATGTATTATACAAGGGTGTGGACTGAAAAACATATGGCGTCCTTGCGGCCGGACTCGCCCTATATTAATGGGGTATATCTCGGCCTAGGGAATTTTATGAGATGAGCCCAGACTTTTTGATAGCTTCTCTCTTAAATGTATTTCCTGCTATTTATCTTGAGGTATAGGTATGTGCGATTTCGGAATGTATTTATAGTACCCCGCGGTACGTAATTCACATCGGGCTTAAGAAAGAGACTGTCGCTTTGTAGAGTGTCGTCTTTGTCGCACGGACTGCTAGCGCATCGTCTCTGTCATTCATACATGTGTTCCGTCGCGATTTGTCAGTCATTATGGCCGTTATCGTGTGACAGCGATGACGCTATACAAGGCCGAAGTTAGCCGATTATGGCCGACAGTCTCTTTCTTAAGCCCGATGTGTATTACTTATCGCCGGGTACTGTACGTGTGATGGACGAGTTGACAGAGACATTGAAAAAAAGATAGCCATAGAAAACCAGGTAAACGGAGCCCTTAATGTTATATACATCGACCGCGCAATATCAACAGTAGCAAAAGTGACAATACACAATATTGTGTTGGTGCTCACCTTGATGCATTGGAGTGAAACTTGATCTTGGTAAAAGGGGGATACTAGTAAGATTAATAGTGTGGAGATGCGTGCTCTAAGAAAACATTGTGGGGTGTCAATGTTTGAAAAAAGGTGGAATGAAGACGTCAGAAATTAATGCATGGATAAAATTGATGTTTTAAGTAAGATGAAGAAAGGAGCTTTAAGATGGTTTGGACATGTGGAGAGAATGAATGATGAAATAATGACTAAGCGAATATACAAGTCATAAGTGCAAGGTGTGCGTGGTAGAGATATACTGAGGAAAATGTATCTGGATAAGATTTTGAAAGAAGTTTTACTAGATGTATGAATGTGAATGTGATAGAAAATATTGGAGATCTGTTCTCTCTGCCTATCCCGCAAGGGACATTGCGAATTGATATGTACGTTAAGACGCCCCTGATTCAAAATAGGTGTCGGGCAATAGTTGTTATGACTTGCATAATTCTTTATCGGAATCTGTCAATCATCATTTTAGATAGGGATCTTACTGAATACCTAACGTCACTAACAAAAATCCCACATACAGTGTCTAAGCAGTGACGTGACTCAGATTGAAATAAAGGGCAATAGAATGAACATTATTTCTGAAAGAAAGAAAACAGGTGTTTTTTTTCAGTTGGACATTCTTTTTATACCTATATAAGTTGTAGTATTGTGTTGTGTTGTAATTCGTTTGGGAGCTACTAAAGCAGTAAGACATGATTCTTTGTTATCTGTTTTATTTTGTGTCTTTGTATTCAACCCCCTTAGTGGGATGTCTCCACCAGCGGCGGCTGGTCTGGAGGTGCGTTGGTGCACTAGAACCGGAGAAATAATTCGCCATAATTAAATTATATATTCGCAAACATGACTTCCAAAACTGTTAAATATTTGTAAATATTAAATATGTGTAAGAATACTGACAAATAGCATCTATGAATATTTTTATTTAATCGAGTATTTTTATTTAATTTCATTTAGTGACATCAAATAATAGTTTTTAATTTGGTGACATCAAATAATAGTTTAATTTAGTGACATCAAATAATAGTTTTTGAAGTATAAATTATATATTCGCAAGTATAAATTATATATTTTGAAGTATAAATTATATATTCTTTAATTGAAGTATAAATTATATATTTTGAAGTATAAATTATATATTCTTTTTTGAAGTATACATTATATATTTTGAAGTATAAATTATATATTCTTTAATTTAGTGACATCAAATAATAGTTTTTAATTTAGTGACATCAAATAATAGTTTTTAATTTAGTGACATCAAATAATAGTTTAATTTAGTGACATCAAATAATAGTTTTTCTGCATTCGAAGTTTTCTGTGACAGTACTGGCAACTTGCTAGGCTGTTCGAACTCCAGGCCTTTACCTGTTCTATAAGTATATTTAGTGTGTAGTCATTTTCTTTCTCCCGTGCCGTCGGACCTTAAATTCACTGTCGCTAATATTTTTTACACTTAGGTGTGTCGCCACTGGAGAAAGAGGGGAGTTTTTTTTGAGCAGTCGCACTCACAAAAAATATAAAAAATATTTGAATCTTCTAGTGTAGAATATTTGAATCTTCTAGTAGTTATGGAGTGGAATCCTGGACCCAAGTTAGCAGTATGAACCGACTGGAAGCTGTTAAGTTTATTTAATGCGGGACCCAAGTGATACATGTTTAGCTCTTATATAGGGCAAGACAAACTTGTAACAACATTGTAAAAAATACATTCAGAGCATTGTGACACATTCACTATAGTGAATATAAACTGTACCGAAATGTGGATGCACCGGAGAATGCTACGGATACCCTGGACGGATATGGTCAGCAACACGAGGGTTCTTCAAAGACTCAAAGTTGATAGAGTGTTGCTGACTAATATTAAAATCCAAAAGGTGTCCTACTTGGGTCATGTACTTAGAGGAGCAAAGTACAAATTACTGCACCTGATCATCCAAGGCAAAATAGTAGGCCAAAGAGGTGTTAACAGGAAGCAAATCTCATGGCTCCGCAATGTACGTGATTGGACTGGCATAAGGGGCGTTGGATATATTTTTCGGACTGCTGGGGACAAAGATATCTACTCTCAGGTGATATTCAACGTTTGGGGGACCTGACATGACACTGGGAAGAAAGAAAAGTGTAGATCGCGTTGAATGGACTTATTTTATCTCTCATAACGGCGTGGGTGGTGGTAGAATCGAACTAAACTGAACAGAAGTTGGTGTAATTAGAGGAAAGAAAACCCCTCTTTTCTCATAGCCACTGATCATGATTCTGCAGTGTATTGATAATCGATAATTAATTATAAGATTATCTTGTTTAAATTGCCTTTAAAAATTAACACGTTACCGAGATAAGACATCGCCCTGTCGAACACCAATCAATTTCTTTTACGAATCAATAACACGTGTTATATAATTATTATTAGATCGATCTATATGGGGAATAGCAAACGTGTTTATTTTTAACTATTACTAGTAATTATCTGTCAATATTGATAGAAGTAAATACATTTATTTTAATATGACGCCGTGTTCGTGTTTGTGCTGTTTCATGTTATCGCCGTGTTGCTGTTTCTTTAGAGTCGCGCTTGCTCGTTGTGATTGACGAGATCGTCTCTTCCTTTTAACCTTTCCCTTCCTGTGCTTAACAATTCCGCTCGTTCCGGTGCTGTGTATTCAATACACATGTAAAAATGAGCGATTTAAAATAGGAAAAATAAGAATATTCATTGACAATCGCCTAAATTAATTAAATTTGAAGTCAAAAGTGATAATAATTGAAATGTAATTGCTGAAAACATAAAAAAACATCGGCCGACGTTCACAAAACGGACAAAGAGACCACCTCAAATGGATACCCTAGATCTACTGACAACTGAGACGGGACTCGGTCTCGGACTGTTATACCTCGAAAGAAGAAACACAACTGCGTACTGAGATTGTATTTCTTGCGTTCCCATATACCGAAGTAGAGTGAGATGTGAATAGCGTCGCTTCCTCACCCCTAGCGGTTTTTTAGAATGAATATACCTACGTCACACATTGGCACACGTTTGATTGTATTGGTGAATTTATGGTATTCCCGATTTTCACAAAATATCTCTGATGTGGCCGATAAGTGCTAATTTATTATTAATATTATTTTTTCATTCAATGCGTAAATGTATTACGGAGGCATACCTAAAATCTGAACCCAGTATTTAATATATTTATAGAGATATTAAAGTTTTTAGAAGCAATGTGTACTAGTTACACATCACAGGGAAGGAAGGGTTAACATCTTAGCAGAAGTCATCTTATCATATTGATCCATGACAATAGGTCTATAATACTTTAAATTAAAACGATGTCTATCAGAAACAGTAAATAAACTTACATTTTCAATGAAATTAGAAATGTCCCCTGATGATGAGGTGAAAACCTTGAAACCGGTAGAGTTATACCGTTACATCAAGTGGTATAAGCAGTGTTTGACTAAACAAATTACAACGTATTTAAACCTCCACATTGTTAATGCCTTAACTATAAATAAAATATAATTCTTAAATTGTGTATTTTAGAATTTGAATACAACGATACTCAAAACAGAACAGAATATTATAACACACTGACAGAAAACTTGACATCAATTATTAACGACCAATCGCATTTATTTCCATAGCAAGAGTTACCTATATAAAATGAGAGAGTGATATGTGAATCTAGTAATTGAGTGTTAATATTATGAATGAAGTATTCTCACTTATTATAATAAACTGCTTTGTCGTTTTTATATATGTACATGTTCTACTGTTCCGCAGTAAAATCATATTTTATATTAAAAAGTTATTTTCCATTGTTATTTAATGTCTTATGATGCGAGCGTGTGGAAGAGTGTGGCCGGGAGACAATATTAATTTCGGTTTTTGTAATTGAATTCCAGCACTATATAATCATAGTTAATTATTTTAGTGTACATATATACATATTTATATATACACATATATACATATCCACGTTGCTTAGCCTCACCGACAGTTTGACAAGGCCGTTGTATGGTGAAACAGCGGTCATCAATTTAATTAAACATATCTAAACGTTTGATTTGCTTATTTTAGTTTTTCTAGGTTGTAAAAGGGACAAAACATGTGTGAAAAATGAAACTCAATCAAAAAGTGCAAAACAGTGAACCAGTGAACAGTTGAGACATGTCTATGTCAGAACCCCTCAAAACACACATACTTGATGTTAGTGCAGTGAACGGGATAGAGACCAACAGTGAAGACGGTGATAGAGAGAACAATAAGGATACAGGAGAGTTTAAAGAAGAAGAGCTTATCACAGAAGAAGAAAAAAGAGTTAGACAAACATTTAAAGGAATGAGCAGAAACATAACGCATAAAGGTGTTCAGTACCAGACTAATTGTTTTGGAGAATTGAACGAAATGACACCATCAGGGAGTCCCAAGATATTGCAAGAGTCAGCACAAGAAAACACTGTGCTAGGAAGACATCAAAACACAATCAGCAACGCCAAAAAATCATTCTGCATAGATGCATTACTTGCCAAGAACAACGCGCCCATAGAAGCTACATCACCAGGGCTGAATACATTTCTTCAACAATCTCAACAAACGCTACAAGAAAAGATGTCACACCAAAAATACTTGGCTATAATCCAGCATCACCAACAACTTGGTGGCATCTCTCATTTCCAAGGAAACCATGACTTCTTGAACCATCAGTTTGGACAGATGAACCACGGAGATCTGAGAGAAAGTCCTACTTTAATTAGCAAAGATCAAATCAATAGTCAACTTTATAAAACTGGCTCTGATGTAGAACTTGACAGATCAGACTTGGAGCAAGATAACTATGAGAGACAGATAGCCTCGAGCACTATCGAGAGATATGAAAGGGAGAGTATACACTCTGGAGCCAGGAGTCCGAGCTCTAATAGGAGTCCAAGTCCTGGAGAAGGATCTGAGGAGCACAGATCGAATGGAAGCTACAGTCCACCCATCTCTCCTGGTGTTGAGATGGAAGGACAGGACTATATGGACCACAGAACAGGTCAGTATTTTAATTTTATTTTAATTACTTAACAACCAACATTATTTATATACCTTAAACTTTCATTCATAGTCTATGAATGAATGTTTATTTTTATATATTCAAATTGCTGACGGGAGCAACATCTAATCCAACTTGGTTGCTAACGGTAGCAACATCTAATCCAACTTGGTTGCTAACGGGAGCAGCATCTAATCCAACTTGGTTGCTGACGGGAGCAGCATCTAATCCAACTTGGTTGCTGACGGGAGCAGCATCTAATCCAAATTGGTTGCTGAGGGTAGCAACATCAAATCCAACTTGGTTGGAAAATATATATAGTTTTATGTTCCTGACAACTATTCAAGGTACAAAACTACATGCTAGAACGGGTTAAGAAAAGATTTCTCCGTTGTCTACATGAGAGAGTATGGATATTATCCCTGGCTTTATCCAAGTGCCTTCTTATTGGGGTTGCTAAGTTACAGATCATTAGAGAGGGGAATATCTGATCGATTGGATGCCCACTTTTTTTGTTTGCTAAGGGGTAATCTACGAGTAGTTAACCCATCCGTTCTGAACAGTTTTGATTTTTCTGTTCTGGATAATTCTCCGAGACAACGCTCCCATAGATTGTTCTATCAACCTATAAGTCAAATCAACCTGCATTTGGAGATGCCGATAGGTAGAGCTATCACACTGTTTGACCGTGTGTGTCCTCATATAGACATGTTTCATGCGTCCGTCGCTCAGCTCATTTAGGAAACAGCTCTTAAATTTAGTGTAATAATTGAAATAATTTCATTTTTTTATATTATTTAACATGCTACATTTTGTCATTATGTTTTAGTGTAACATGTACATTTCTACTAATGTCCTTATCATAATGTTTTAGTGTAACATATACATTTCTACTATTGTCCTTATCATAATGTTTTAGTGTAACATATACATTTCTACTATTGTCCTTATCATAATGTTTTAGTGTAACATATACATTTCTACTATTGTCCTTATCATAATGTTTTAGTGTAACATATACATTTCTACTATTGTCCTTATCATAATGTTTTAGTGTAACATATACATTTCTATTATTGTCCTTATCATAATGTTTTAGTGTAACATATACATTTCTACTATTGTCCTTATCAAATCAATCTTGAAATTTGTAATTGTTTTATACATGTTTTTTTGTTGTACGTGTTATGTTTGGTCTTTGTACAAATTGGGGGAACTTGTAATGTGCAAAGGATTTGAAAAAATAAGTACACTTGAAAAAATAAGTACGCCCGTTCCAGGTCGATTTTGTTTGGTCGCCATTTTGATTTGGCTGTTATTTGTCAGTTCATATTTCACAGTCGTAGAGAGTGGTCAATGACAATTTATTATGGAGCATCTAATTTCGCAATAACGTGTTAAATTTATTAAAATAATTATTCAATTGTGAATACGCGAAGAAAATTGCGCGTTTTTTTTTTGTTTAAATCATGCGGCAAGCAAGTCAACCATTCAGCGTGTAATGAATAATTTTGAAAACAGGATGGTGAAACATCACACACAGTTCGTGCTACGACGCAAATTTTGCGAGAACATTTTCCCGGCTGAATAATGTCAAAAAGTGGTGATATCGACTGGCCCCCACGATCCCCTGATTTGACCGCCCCCGATTATTTCCTATGGAGGTACTTAAAGGGAAAGGTGTACACCAACAAACCAACTACAATCCCGATGCTTAAGGACAGCATTCGAAAAGAAATTGCAGAAATACCACCAGAAGTCTGCGAGAATGTTATGAAAAATATACTTGAAAGAGCTCGCGTTTGCGCCACGGCCAGAGGCGGCCACTTGACCGACATTATATTCCATACATATAGTAATGGTAAAGACCATATAATCAATCAATTAAATATAAATTATAAAACTGTGTTTCATTTAAAAGTTATTAAAAAAATATCGGTCTGGAACATAAAACGTATCCTGTATTAATTTATTTAGACTGGCAATAAGTAAAGCTAACATGCGTGCTGTCCCTTTTGAATAGAGTCTCGGATATTGACAATTGAGCATTTCACAAAATGTTTTTAAAGAAAGCATTTTCAGCTTTCGTAATAATGAGGGTGAATTATTTCAGCTAAATAATTCACTCTTATTTGTTAACTTTTATTCATTGTTGCTGATTATTATATTCGTATTTTTCTTTAAAACTCGGTTTTAACCTGTATACGATAGGTTTCTTGCTTTAAAGCAATTTCTCTCAATCACCCATCCCTAGTTTCATATTCGCTATTGGTATCCATGACTGCAATTTAAAGCAATTTCTCTCAATCACCCAGCCCTAGTTTCATATTTGCTATTGGTATCCATGACTGCAATTTAAAGCAATTTCTCTCAATCACCCAGCCCTAGTTTCATATTTGCTATTGGTATCCATGACTGCAATTTAAAGCAATGTCTCTCAATCACCCAGCCCTAGTTTCATATTTGCTATTGGTATCCATGACTGTCTTTTTAACGTACTTTCAGCATCCTGTCGTGTAGCACATAACTGAGCATCGTGACTCCCATGATAGCCTTTGACGACTCCTCTTCATCCATCCCTGCGCTCCGCGGCTCGAAGGGTAGTTGTTAAGGGTAGTCCAGTTGCGTCTCTTACTTGGTCAGTCCAACGCATTGAGATTCTTCCTCTTGTGCGTCGTCCTTCCACGCCTCCAGTAACCACAAACCTCCCCAAACTGTATCTTTGGCCACGATCAATGTGTTGAAATAATCGGAAGACTCGTTGAAGACATTTAATCAAAACAATTACAACAACAAGAAAGAAATTAAACAATTATGCCTTAATATGTAATTACAACAGGAACAATGTTACTCCCTGCGAAGTGACTCAGATATACCTACAGAGTTTATTAAGGAGTGTAATCCTCAATTTATCCACAGAGATGTGGAAGATATCGATATCAGAAAATTCATTCAACAAGGTCATTCCGTGTGCGAGTGGTAATGCTCTTAATAGCTCAGTTTGTGAATACGGCACCGGAAACAATCTTAATTATGTTACACAAAAGTTTGTCAATCAACAAAAACAAAATATTCGTCGTATAGATCGAAGCGATTTCCACGCCTCCAGTAACCACAAACTGTCTCCATGGCCACGAGCAATGTGCCCAAAGAATCGGAGGACTTGTCGAAGGCATGTTGTCGACAATCTGCCTGGGATTCTCAGTTCTTCGAGGCATAGACATGAACGTAGTTTATGGAAACTTAATTTTAAAAACAGTAACAAAAAAATTAATAAATTTTAAGTCTTAAGGAACAAAGGGGTAAGGATGGGAAATGTATGTAAGTTAAGAACAAGGAATATAAAGAGATGAATAATGAAGATGAACTATAGAGTTTGATGTGTAAATGATATGAGAGATGTTAGGAAAAAGAACTGAGAATAAATGTTGCGAAATCTAAAATCGCTGTGATAGAAAAGTGTGAAAGGAAAAGTAAATGGGAGATATGGGTGAGTAATGAAAGATTACAGCAAATTGAAGAATTCGACTATTTGAGTAGTATTTTCTCAGATGATGGAAGAGTTGCGAGGGATATTGATGGCGTGTAGTGAAAGAAAACAAAGTCAATGAGTCAATAAAACTTAATATAAAGGGTCTTCCAAATTGAGCGTTTTTTTTGTACATCAAGCAAAGCTTTAGCTCGAAGTGTAGGTATTATAAGTGAGTAAGCCGTTATACACCAGCACTCACTGGTCACACTGGTGTACTGGATCCGATGACACACCGAATAAAGGCGATCGGAGCACACCAGCATGTTTCCCCCTCCCCCTCTTTTTGAAAGAATAAATATGACCGAAGTCATAGGTATCCTTATACCTCCGAACAATAGGCGGAAAGTACTCGTATGGCTGTGTAATTCGAGGGGAGTAGCATAGCGCGGAGTTTGAATCAACGACCTTCCGCATGAAGTCCAATGCGTTACCGTGCGGTCATACACCTCGACTGTAGTTGTGTACAGTACAAGGATAAGTGAGGCAATCGACACACCAGCACATTTTTTCCTTTATTTTGAAAGAATAGATATGACCGAAGTCATGGGTATCATTATACTTCGAATACTAGACGAAAAAATGTCATTTGAGGGATGTAGTATAGGGTGACGGCTCGAACGCCATCGCGCGGCCATGCACCTCAAATAAAAAGGGTCGAAGCCCATCTTATTATGCGAAGAAGACCGATCCAAAGTCATCGAAACGTACATATCAATCATTTGACTCTCGATATCGACGACCTTCGTTGCTTAGTTGGGAAAACGCTTGTCTCCCAACCCGGAGGTTCAAGATTCGATTCCCATTGGTACCTAGATTAAAAAAATAACCTTTAACTTTAATATCTTTCTGGTTAGTTGGAAGATATTGCCTCATAGCAATAAGCCCGTCATGTTGCACTGTATACAACGAAAGTTTTACACAATACAATACAACGACCATCCTCGTTTAAATGTTCTGCAAACTGACTGGTCTATCTAAATTAGTTGTAAAATGGACCATAAATGTACATGAACGGGCACATAAAGGTAGTAATAATGTTTAATGTGTAGAAGGTACATACTGAAGGTAGTTACATGCGGAAGTAAGTGGGCGTGATGGAAGGGCAGCAAAGATGCGGAAGCAGTTAGCGGTCAGGTTTATTGGCCGTTAAAGCTCGGTCAACATTTAACTGCTGCACCGCACACACCCTACCCCCCACACCATAGCCACCCACACCCTAGCACCGCACGCATACACCCCCTCCACCCCACAACACAACTCTACACGGCTGATACCAGTACTATGTAGGGAATAACTGATTAGATACAATTTTCATTTTGAATCTTTAAAATCTTCTTTTTCACAACCTCTTTAGACACAAAGTACCGCTAAGATTCAAAATTTAGTCTAGCCTCAACAAGTTAGTGCGTTTATGGATAAATAGCACGTCAACTTGATCTATAGGTTGCCCTATCAGCTACAGAGATAAACGTTGTAAATATTTATTTATTTACAAATGACAATTAATTTTATAAACATTAAATTGGTGCCTAATTAACGATCGTATTATCGGTGCTTTTAGCATCTGTCATTTTGTTTCAGTTTCTTTACTAATATATTCCTTACTATTAAGGTAATAAAAATACGTGTCAATAACCATCTTCATATTCGTCACTTGTCACGTCATATTCGTCACTATTAAGGTAATAAAAATACGTGTCAATAACCATCTTCATATTCGTCACTTGTCACGTCATATTCGTCACTATTAAGGTAATAAAAATACGTGTCAATAACCATCTTCATATTCGTCATTTGTTCGTCACTTGTCACAATAATGCTTTATCACTTCAATAAAGGATGGACTGCAGCACAGTGATTTAGTTATCTCAACGAACTCTTTGGTTAAGGAACGATCGGTGAAAGTCAAGTTTTGAAAATAGATCAATCGTTTCAAATCCGATGACACAAGCTTAAAGAAGTATTTACTACTTAAACCAGGGGTCTCCAAATTACGGCCCGCGAGCACCACCGATCCGGCCCACGTTAGCGTGCCGGATATGCCCGGTATCCGGCCCGTCATAGTTTATTTTGATTACATTGCAAAATTTACAAGTTAAGTAAATCATACAAAATAATAATTAGATTTTTTTATTTAACGACTTTAGTCACAAAACCCACTAGTCGCACTATATTTCACTTTTCGTGCATCGGCTATCTCCGCCGCAATGAAATGTCTTTGACACTTGCCCGTAAGTACCAACCGAAATTGCGAACGGAGCGGAGTCCAACCGCGCACCCTGCGCCATAGATATCTCACTCGCCGGCTAGTGCCAATACGAAAATTTGCGCGTAATTCAAAAATACAGTATGTTGGTATGATGAGCTAGCTATAATATAATACGAGAAGAAGTTACTAAATATTAATGCGAACTTAAGGCTGTAACATCAGCTATAATTAGTAAATGAATTATCAAGTTTTTTGATACACAGCATACATACCATTACACCATTTCCCTGTTGAGAAAGATTAGTAGCTTACTCCAATAGAGTGCACAACGACTCTGTAACTAGTTACAAACCAATATTAGACTCGCCGCGTCATTAGCATGTTTTAAAAAGCAACTGAAAAAACTCTAGTCAGTAATATAACGTGTTTCATTCCTGATTTTTTTTTCCTCTCCCCCATCCCTTCATTTCCTCTTCCCCATCCCTTCCTTTCCTCTCCCCCATCCCTTCATTTTCAATTGATTGATGTCTTAATTTTACTATGTATATTGTTCAGAATTTTGAAATGAATATATGACAATCATTTAAATTCGTTTTGTGATCATGTGACTTCCTTTATTTACTTTTGTCTGGTTGGTTGAAAGAGATTGCCTCATGGCAATAAGTTGACCAGATTGTTAAACAATGAAATATTGACTAAATAAATACTTACTTCTCACGCCACGTCCACATTTGTATTAACTAAGATGAAGAAGAGCACTAAAGTGATGTATGAATGTTGAGGTGTCGAAAGTTGGGCGTTAGTTTCGGCAATCACTTCTTCATTGGAGCCAAATCTTTTTCCCTGGACCATCTTTTTGAGGTCTGTGAAAAGCCAATAGTTGCTGGGGGGCAAATCTGGAGAATACGGTGGGTGCGGAAGTAATTCGAAGTTCAACTCATGCAATTTGGCCATCGTTACCATCAAATTGTGACATGGTGCATTGTCCTGATGAAAGAGCACTTTTTTCTTCTTCATATGGGACCGTTTTTTTGCAATTTCTGCCTTCAAACGCTGTAATATTCGCTATTGATGGTTTTTCCCTTTTCAAGGTGATCAATGAATATTATACCATGCGCATCCCAAAATACGGAGCCCATAACCTTCCCGGCCGACTGTTAAGTTTTTGGTCGCTTCGGACGATTTTCACCGGCTGCTCTCCACTCAGCTGACTGCCGATTTGATTCTGGAGTATAGTGGTGGATCCAAGTTTCATCCATTGTCACATACCGATGCAAAAACTCCTGTTTATTTCGCGTAAACAGTGCCAAACAGCGCTGTGAATCATCGATGCGTTGTTGTTTCTGTTTTATTGTGAGCAAACGCGGCACCCATTTCGAAAAAAGCGTTTTCATGACCAAATGTTCATGCAAAATAATGTAAACACTACCAAATTATATCTTCAGGATGTCAGCTATCTCACGCAACTTTACTTTGCGATTTTCCATCACGATTTTAAGAGTTTTTATGTTTTCTGGTGTAACAGCCTCATTTGGACGACCAGAGCGTTCGCCATCATTTGTGTCTGTACGACCTCGTTTGAAATCAGCATACCACCGACAAATGGTTGTTTTCGACGGAGCAGAGCCCGGATAACACTTTTCAAGCCATCGCTGAGTTTGAACGGTATTTTTTCCCATTAAAAAGCAATGTTTTATCAACACACGAAATTCGTTTTTTTCCATTGTTTTGAAAATAGCAAAAGCAGCGTCACTAAAACCACTGTAACTCAATGACACAATGTCGGAATGTCATGAAAGTTTGACACGTAGCTTCTAAAGGTTTGTACTAACTGAGAATGGTACGGATTTGTTATTAGAGGCGCCATCTGTTGGTTAGTCTCGGGGCTTATTGATCGATGCGTCCAGTTCAGAAACTTTTATTTCCAATATAATTAAAGTTAAGTGTTCTCTAATAGTTTGTATATCCTCAGTGTTATGTGTAATATATTTTGAAAAAGGAAATGAAGCAATATAAACAAATTGTAGAAGTTGTTACAGAAGGGTTTTGGATGTAGAAGAGAAGAAATCTGTATGGTATTGTATTAAAAAACACTTTTGTTGTATACAGTACAATCTGGCGGGATGATTGGTTTAGTAGTAATATCTTCCAACCGACCATAAAGATGTTCAAGAGGCCTTAAATGAAAACCAGAGAGGAATATATTTTTTTTATCTGGGTTCCAACGGTAGTCGATTTCGCAATCTCCGGGTTGGAAGACAAGCGTCTTACCAACTAAGCCACGCAATGGGAAATTGTGACAAAATTATCTATGCTTACCCCGACAGGGAAACGACGTGATGGTATGTACTCGTATAACATATATAGTAGGTATGAATAAGCCCGTCATAACCCCTTGAAATATTTCTCACTCCCAATTTTTTTTATTGCAGGTCTGATACCGCGGCCAGGTCTCCTACCTCGAGGACCACTAGTTCTTCCATATGGGCCGCCACCCCCACCGCCCCCTATGCAGTACCATGCGCCACCACCTCACCATCCGCACCACCCTTCACATCAGGTGCACCACGCCCAACTACAGTGGCTCGCGAGGGCCGGTATGTTCTACCACCGGCTGCCAGACCTCACTGGTAAGCTACAACACTTTGATATTCTGTAATACTTTTAAACAATATGCATGATCTCTTCTTCCTTGTCTTTGACAGTGGCTCGCACGAGAAAAAATAAGGTGGGGGTTACTAATAAAAATTACAAATTTATGTAAAATTAAAACACGGATACTTCGCTTTGGACCACTTTATTTATTGCAAATCACACTGCATTTCAACACTTGCATAGTAACATACCCTTAGTACCATAAACAACAAATGGCATAGACACTTTTAATCTATTTTATCAAGAAAATGAAACACCGTGGTGTAATTAATATGTACGAAGGGAGGTCAATAAACTCGCGGAATGAAGGATTTAAGGGAGAAGGGGTAGCTCGCATGTTCCGATAATACTCGTATGACACAAACACACACACAAAAAAAGGGCACAAAGCCCCCTAAGACGTTCAAAGTGTCGCCATTGGCTGAAAAAAATATGGCTACAATTTTTGGCAATGCGGAATGCATACTGCTGATAGATTATAAAGATAAGTGCATCACAATAACTGTAAAGTACAACTTTGGTCAACTGATGTTATTAAAAGAGAGAAAATGAGAGAAAAATAGACGAAGGGGGTGCTGCTTTTACATGACAATGCACCCGTACACAAAAGCAATTCTGCATTGGATGCTCTTCACAACTGTGATTTTCAAACAGTACGAGTATATAATCCTCCCTACAGCCCAGACCTGGCCCCGTCTGACTATAATTTGTTTCCAAATATGAAAAAATAACTTCGAGGGAAGAAATTAACGGACGATGAAGAAGTTAACAGTGCAATTTCAGCTTATTTTGAGGGCAAAATATTTTTTTTTTCGTGGGTATAAATAAGCTTATTGAAAGAACTGAAAAATGTATTAGAGTTAATGGTTAATATATTTTTCCTCATTTTTCTACTTCATTCTATGAATTTATTGACCTCTCCTCGTAGTTCCGAACTATTTAAATACGAGCTGACAGTCTTAAACAATGTTGTGAGGTCAAAAATCTTCCTTCTATCTGACAAAGTTGTGGGCCTCATCACCTCCAACAACACAACATATCATAGTCCAACTGTGTTATTGGGATCTGCAGTTGTGGGCCTCATCACCTCCAACAACACAACATAT
Source organism: Odontocerum albicorne (assembly GCA_949825065.1). NCBI lineage: Eukaryota > Metazoa > Arthropoda > Insecta > Trichoptera > Odontoceridae > Odontocerum > Odontocerum albicorne. Next base: position 8,003,636 of record OX463867.1, read on the forward strand.
CATAGTCCAACTGTGTTATTGGGATCTGCAGTTTGAAGTCGACGCATATTAATTTAGCTAAATATAAAATAACCATGGCGACATAACGCGTCCTTGCTTTACCCCTTTTGGAATATTAAACCACTCAATCAAATCACTATTCACTCTAATACATGTTCTACTTTTAACGTATAATAATATATAAATAAGTATAGGTTTATTGATAATAACATAGTGCTTACATATTTAAATACATTCCTAAATCACATATAACATACTCGTATATCTCAAGATATATAGCAGAAAATACATTAAGAGAAAAGCTATTAAAAGGTCTGGGCTCATCTCATAACATCCCTCAGACCGAGATACACCCCACCAATATAGGGCGAGCTCAACCGCGAGGATATCAGATGTTGTTCAGCTCACACCCTTGCACATGTATTATAATTAAAGAAAAAAATAAATAGATGGCAGAAAAAAATAAAACAAATAACCCCATAAATATCATCTCAGATTGACTCATATAAATAAATATATAATAGATTCTTTCACAGCAATATAGTGTTTGCATATATAAATTTATTCCGACATCGCACATACACGCATATCTCAGAATAAACTGCAGAAAATACATTTAAGAGATAAGGTATTAATACTTGCCTTACTGTGCTAAAAAATTCCGCCAGCCACTGTGCTGGACGCTAAGCGTCCAGTGAAAAATGTATGTTTTAAATTAAAACGTCCGGGTTCATCCCACAACATCCCCCCCCCCCCCCGGCAGAGATTCGACCCACTTATATAGAGCGAGCCTGGCCGCAAGGACACCAGATGTTTTTCAGCTCACACTCTTGTATATGTAAACTAAGACAAACGAAATCTAGAAATTATAATAATAATTTGCAGTAAGTAAACAAGAGTGTGATAGCGTTGATAGTAAAACGCTGGACTTTGAAGAACGTTATCTCATTTTCAGGCATTCAAATTTTGATATGCCTATTAATTTTTTATATGCCTATTAATTAAAAAAAATATATTTCTAGCCCGCAAGCCTTTACCTAATATCGGTTTTGGTACACGGCCTAAAAAGGTTGAAGAAAATAAAACCTTGCCCAACAGTATAGGCTACACGTGGGCAAATGCGGCTCTTCGTTGGGTTAAGTGCGGCTCCCAATGTCTCTTACAAAAATATAGATACTTTCTTTCCCCATTATACTTGTATTTTCGCGATTTTACTTTCTAAATGTTGTAAGTGACAAGATGCGCACGTATAAATGAATGCAACTGTCAAAGACGCAAGTATTGGTATATACGTGTGTGCTATGATTTCAATGTGTAGGGTGCACGCGTATCTCCTGCCTCTTTATGTGCACAAACCACGCAAACCGTTTGTAAAATTGTTAAATCAAACCGAAAAAAAAAACGAAGTTTGTAAAATCAAAACGTCGTTCGCAGCTAACAAACGAGCATTTGACAGAATCGCTGCGAACGTCTGTAACAAATTTTACACCAAATTTGAGAGATTTAGCTAAAAGTAATAAATTAACTTTTTATTTTATTATATTTTATTTTTATTAAATACATTTTGAACTAATTTTTTTTTTCTTTCTCATTTTAATATTTTCTTATATGTGTATTTTTGATACTTTATATAGCAATTAAGCTTTGTGTAGAATATGTCATAAATTAGAATGAGTGTATTTAATACAACGCGAGAACGTGACTATGGTGTGGCTCTTTACATATATGAAAATCCAGAATGTGGCTCTCGTTGACCTCGAGTATGCCCACCCCTGGTATAGGCAAACCGATGCATATTCATATTTCAGAGGATTCTTATGTTCACAGTTTTTGAGAGATGTTACATTAAAACAGAGGTCCTTTAGACTCTAATTCATAGTGCAACATAATTGCTAAATTCTAACCTTAACATTTCATGATTTCAATCTGACCTCATATGCTCCAAAACCTTCAAGAAAGAAGACGCAATACCACGTTTTAATTTACATTCAACACCATATTCATTCAATATTTTTCATTATTTGCTCTTATCACGCGGTCATATGCTTTTTCCAATATCTTATCAGAAACAGTTTTAACAAATATGAATCAGTCTATTGGCATAAACAATAATGTATCGGCAAGCTGTTACCCTTATTATAGGGACAGTAATAATAATAATAATAATAATTAAAACAAACAGGTTTATCGGTGATAAAATCCCCCACCCCCCATCCTCGAGGGTTGCCACCCTTCCTAATTGCCCATATTATTATCGCTCTGGCCTGAGGGCAATTTGCAGCTATCACCTCGACATATGTGCTTACTTACTTACCCTTGATAATCGAACTCAGTGGTGTTCCTAGCAAAAAATCACGATTTGAGGGTCAGTAGTTTTAAAATGAATTACTTATGCAAAATCCAAAATCATGATCATTAAAAGGATGTTAATTTTAGATATATACGTATATATCATCACGTTGTATCCCTTGTGGGGTAAGCAGAGATAACAGATCTCCAAAATTTTATATCCAGGCACACAACTTTCACCTCATCCACATTCATACGTCTCGTCATGCACAATCTTCTATTATTCATCGTCATCGACGTTACTGGATATCGAAATCGAGGATCCCCTCACCATTACAACGTCAATTTAATTGTGCCATGGAGGTTTTTTTAAGTGAGTTACCCATTGCACACTAGCAAACTAACCGGCTTTACCGTTGTACTGGATCCGATGGTACACCGAAGTGAGACAATCGGAGCACACCGACATGCTTTTTCTTTCTCTTTTTTGAAATAATAGATATGACCGAAGTCATAGGTATCCTCAGTGTAGCCATACATCTCGTTGATTGTTCATACTTCTCACTTATTATTCGTAATTTTTAATAAACCTCCTTTCGAAATCTGGTCCATTTGATCCAGTCACATTTTCGATGTTAATTTTAGATTATATATTTTAAATATTACAAATATAATGAAATAAATAAATATAAAATAATTAATAATACATATGTACTATACTATCCCACCAACTTTAGAGGACAGAGCGTCAAACTTCCCTATCAAGAAATGCTTGTTTCGCCTTCTCCACATCTATACATCTTCTCAAAAAGCTTTTATCTATAACTCTTTACCTTCCCTTCTTTCAAAATTTCGTTCACTTAATCCAACCATACATTTCTCGGTCATCCTCTACCACGTCTAGCACTTGTGCTAATAAAAGAAGAGTTTTTGTCGACAAACGTGATCTAATAGTAAATATTCACGCTATGTAAACGATGGTCGTACAAAAAGAGAAGTCGACAGTCGCATCCACCAAGCAAAACTCACCTTTAATGAGAAATCAAAGATTTTCAAATCCATCAGCATGGACCTAAAGGTCCGCAAGCAATTGGCCAAAACAAATGTGTGGAGTATTTTGATGTATGGTTGCCAGATATGGTACATAGGCGAAAGAGATCGAAAAAGATTGGAGGGCTTCGAGATGTGGACTTATAGACGAGTCCTAAAGATTTCCTGGAGAGACCACATTACAGATGACGAGGTTCTCAGCAGAATCGAAGAAACCAGGCACCTTTCAAACACCATATCGGAAAGGCGTGCAGAATGGATGGGTCATATGCTGCGACATGAAAATCTCCTGCACAATATACTGGAGGGAATGATTGAGGGATCGATTGGCAGAGGGCGTCCTCGCCGAGAGTATCTCGAGCAAATATGCCACGATATGGACTACACCTCCTATACAGAGCTCAAGAGGATCACTGAAGACCGAGCGGAGTGGAGGAGGAGATGCAGGGCTTTGCTGCTAACCAATCCCCAGGATTGAAACTGAAGAAGAAGATGTAAGCGGGTACTGTAGGGTTGATTCCTGACAGATTCATTTTAAGTCTAGATTTACTATTATACCATTTTACCCTTGAATTTTATGTTTTAATGTAGCTTATATGGTGCTAATAAAGAATTTTCAAAGCGTTTCTAAGCAAATTTTGAATTTGACCTGTAAATACTTGCTGGTGTTTCAAGTTAATCAATACAATCAGTAATATTCCACTTATAGTATGTTCAGCTTTCACCAAGTTAATCAATACAATTAATAATCTTCCACTTATAGTATGTTCGACAAACATCACGAGGGACTCCCTATCGATTAATGTTTTTAAATGAACCAAGGGTTATGATATATCGTCGTTACGCCAATGTTCTCACCACTAGCTGTACCCCGATTTATTGCAAAGTACTCTGTCACTAATATTTTTATTAACTAATGGGGTAATAAAATATATTAACGAGTGTCATCAAAATACCATCACCGCATATGCGTTACTTGACTATTACAGTTAACAGTGCAGTGATGCGCGCATTTGGTATAGCAAGACAGGTGATACAATAGATAGAGGAAAAATATGGCCCTTTTTGATACAACATTTATACAAACATACATACCCTCACGCCGTTTCCTTGTCAGGATAGACAGAGAGGAGAGATCATTAAACTTTTATATCGCCACGCCTTTTCTACACCCATACACTATCTCATACAACTCCAACGAATTCTCCGACTGTTTACATTTTCTTATTTCAAAGTATCATTCACTTAATCAAACAATACTTTTCTCTACCACGTTTTTAACTCACATTTGCACTGTATATATCTTAATATTTCTTGATTCATTCGTACCGCGAGCCCAAACTATCTTAGGGTGTTGTTTTTCATCTTTCTCAACACATTAACCTTAAATTTACATTCACCACTTAATTTCGTATTAAATCATACATTATGCCCCACATGTTATTCTTAGTACACCCATAGATTATTCTTAGTGCACCCATGGATTATTCTTAGTGCACCCATGGATTATTTTTAGTACACACATTGATTATTGTTAGTGCACCCATGGATTATTCTAAGTGTACCTATGATTATTCTTAGTGAGCCCATGAATCTTCTTAGTGTACCCATGAATTATTCTTAGTGTGCCTATGGATATTCTTAGTGCACCCATGAATTTTTCTTAATGCATCCACGGATTATTCTTAGTGCACCCATGGATTATTCTTAGTGCACACATGGATTATTGTTAGTGCACCCGTGGATTATTCTAAGTGTACCTATGGATATTCTTAGTGCACCCATGAATTATTCTTAGTGCACCTATAGATTCTTCTTAGTGCACCCATGGATTCTTCTTAGTGCACCCATGAATTATTCTTAGTGCACCTATAGATTCTTCTTAGTGCACTCATGGATTCTTCTTAGTGTACCCATGGCTTCGTCTTAGTATTATTCTTAGTACATCCATGGATTCCTCTTAGTGCCCCCATGGAATTTTCTTAGTGGACCCATGGATTCCTTTTAGTGCACCCATTGATTATTTTTCGTGTACCCTCGGAATCTTCTTAGTACACTTATGGATTCCTCTTAGTGCACCTATGGACTCTTCTTAGTGCACCCATGGACTCTTCTTAGTGCGCCCGTGGATTTTGCTTAGTACACCCATGGATTATTCTTACTGTATGTATTTTTACAACATTTATTCAGCTCTTTTTAGTATTTTCCCACAACCTCGTTTCCAACGTATAGTTCTTCCATACACGAGTCTACGTAAATATCAAACGACCAGGGTGATACGACACATCCTTGCATCACCATTTTTGAAATATTAAACCTCTGAGACTCGACACTTATTAGAAAAAATCCGAAAAATAGTTGAATATTCATTTTTTTACCAAACTTATTTTATAATTTTTTTTTAAATAATTTTTTTTGCTACTGTTTTAAATCAAATACAACTAACCCAATGTCGCATGCTTCCATTACTTGATTACAATGAGGAGATGTTGGACAAGTTGGAGAGACTCCAAAACATTTGCATTCAATTCGTATTTAGCTTTAAGTAATATAACCAGGTCAATGGCAATGGCAATGGCAATGGCAATGGCAATGGCAATGGGTGGCATATAAATGTCGGTTGGGAATATATGCGTATGGAAAAATAAGAAAAGAAGGAAGACGAATTACAGAGTTTGCTACGTTAATTTTATAAGAGATAGGAATAGAGAGATCCGAGATTGGAGACTAGGATCTAGAAATGTGCATATCAGGCAAACCAGAATAAATATTTTTTTCCAAAAAATATACAAAGAGTCTATATTATATTATATTAGGTGTTAACATAAGTTGTGTCCGTTTTTTTTCCAAATTTAAAAATGAGCACCAAAAGTAAAACTAAATGGTAAAGGTTATACGTCATTCGAAAGAAAATTTTCTGCTCTACAAGATATTGTATTTGCTTTTACGTTACATAATTTTTTTTATTAGATTACAAGCCTTCAAAATGGTATGTCGAGTAGACGAAAGTGAGCATTTTCGACACCTCATTCTGTTCACGTTCAATCGAGAGAATAAAGCTGCCAAAGCTGCTCGCGATATTTGCGAAGTGTACGGTGAAGATGCTATGAATAAAAGGACAGCTTGTCGATGGTTTTTGCGTTTCAATGACGGTAATTTCAACCTGAAAGACATGGAGCGTTCCGGACGACCAGTGGACTTCGATGAGGACCGCTTAAACCATATTAACATATTCCTGAAGATCCCCTTCAAACCACCGTAGAATTGGCTGAGCAGATGAATTGTAGTCACATGACTGTATACCGCCATCTTAAATCAATGGGAAAAATCCAGAAGTTCGGCGCTTGGGTTCCACATGTTTTTAGTGAAAACAACAAAAATCAACGTTCGACAATTTCTGCTGGTTTGCTCGCGCGTCATCGAGCTACGCATGGCCACAAGCAAAGGTTCCTTTACCGCATCATTACTGGTGATTTAAAATGGTGCCTTTATGTGAATATGAAGAAACGGAAAGAATGGGTGAGTTATGGTAAACAAGGAACGCCCAGAGCGAAACAAGGTTCGCATCCGCGCAAGATGATGCTTTGCATCTGGTGGGATTGGTAAGGCGTCATCCACTACGAGATACTTGAACGCAATCCGACAGTCAACGCGGAGCTATACATTCTGCAAATGCAGTGGCTCAAAATTGTAATAAAAAAAAGACCGGATCGGTAATATGGCGTTATTCTGCAACACGCAAACGCACGCTCTCATATCGCCAACATTACGAAAAATGCCATTCAAACGCTTGGTTGGGAAGTCCTGCCGCACCCTCCATATTCTCCAGGCCTCGCGCCGTCGATTTCCACCTTTTCCAATCGCTTTCGAACAATTTGCGCGGCGTTTCCTTCAATAATGACGTCGAATTGCGGATATGGTCAGACGAATTCTTCGAGTCAAGACCGGATGGTTTTTATCGCACAGGCATTGAAAATCTTGTAGAACGTTGGCAAGAAGTTGTAAATAATAAAGGAGAATACATTATTGACTAATGTGTTGTAAAATAATAAAGGATAATACATTATTGACTAATTTGTTGTATTTTTTTTGTTGTGTCCTCTTGTTCTCTTCATTTGAAAAAAAACGGACACAACTTACGTTAACACCCAATATATAATCCAGACTCTTGGATAAAATAAGAAATATTTTCTTTTATCCTCATACTAATTTTTCGAGATTTTTTTTTCTTCTTATTTTGGTCTTCGTATTTCAATTCAACCTGGAAGGTTTCTCTGCTACGGTACTACTTTCCGTTCTCTTAAATGGGCCTCCCCTATAGTTAAAGCAACCCCCTCACTCACCCCTAGCTCCGTATGGAAGTGTGAAGGGATTTATTGCCCCCATTAACATCTGCATGTTTTATTTATACGTTTTTATTTATTGTATCATTTATATGCTTGGGGGGGTAGGGGTTAAAGAGGGCACCATGGATTTCAAGGGTTGCATTATTATTTTTTTAATAAATGTAATCATTTAGGTAATTGCATTAATTTGAGAGACAAAGTGCAAAATGAACATGTGGGGTGTGGCCATTTAAATCTTTATTGTATTTATTATTTATTTATTTATTTTACACATGATAAGAAATATACATCATTTGTGAAAAAACAACGAGTTATTTAATTTGGACACACAATTTTAATGGATCTGGGTTTGTTGCCTTTCATTTGTCGTGTCCCCAGTAAACTAGGCTTTTGCCTGTATCTCACTGAGGACATATAGCATGAAATAATAAATCGATACTTCTTTCCGATTTTGGATTATGTAAAACGTCGTTGCATATGTTACGTCGTGCATACCCCGTTATGTTAAATAAATTAGCGTTCTGGAATGTAACGCTATGTTACGTTGCCTTTTGGAATGCATGTTATATTGCGTTCTGAAACGTAATGTTATGTATTTTTGCCTTCTGGAATGTATCGTTGCATTCTGGAAGGTAACATTATGTTACGTTGCCTTCTGGAATGTAACGTTACATTACGTTTTGGCATCTAATGTTATTTCGCGTTTTGGAATGAAACGTCAAGTAACGTTGCATTCTGAAATGTAATGCTATTTTGCGTTGGCTTGTTACGTTAATGTTACGTTATTTCACATTCTAGAACGCAACAGTATATTACGTTGCGTCCTGAAATGTAACACTACGTTACATAGTATTCTGGAATGTAACGCTATGTTACGCGGGCTTCTCGAATAAACCCCATTGCACATTCTCACCAACCGGACAAACAGTGACACTCAATTACATATGTATACTTCTTTATTTAACACTTCATTGTAAAACAACCAAATAGTGAGCCAGGTGGCAATCTCTTCAAATCAACCAGACAGATATCAACAAAGTTATATCTTCTTCTTCTTCCCAGTGTCAAGTCAGGTCCTCTCAACGTTGAATATTACCTGAGAGTAGGCATCTTCGTCCCCGGCAGGCGTTATATAGTTGAAAATATTAAAAGTTATATAGTTAAAAGAAATATTGAAATATATATTAATCATCATGAAATTTATGAAAAATATACATAGTTAAAGTGAGATATCATCAATCAAAGGAAAAGGAAGGGATGGTGGAGAGGAAAGATAAATCAGGAATGAAACGCGTTATATAACTGACTAGAAATTAAGAGTTTTTTCAGTCGCTTCTTAAAGCATGCCAAAGATGGAGCGAGTCCAACATTGGTTTGTAACTGGTTTCAGAGTATCACTGCATGGATAGTAAAGGTCGAAGTAAAAAAATGACTTATCTATTTTTTTTTAAATTTCATTTTGTAACTTTATAATTGAATTTGACGTTTAGCATAGAACGCCATACCAACAAAATCTCAAATGTCGCTTTAGATGCAAGTGAGGGTTGAAAGTGCAGCGGGCGAGGGACGTGTGTGAGGCTTTGAATGGTAATGAAATTAATGAGGAGGGTGGAGGTGTTTGTATTTATAATTGCCAGCCATTTGGGATTATCGTCGGGACAATAGAGCACTCCCACCCCCATCCTTGGTCTGATGCAGCGGGGAGACAAACATTTTATAAATAATATTATCAAAAACAAAAAGTAATAAATCATTCTTATTAACAAGTTGTGAACATCAGTTTTGTCGGTGCATGGCCGCGTGGTAACTCACTGTACTACCGTATGGAAAGTCGCCTATTCGTTCCTTGCGTTGTACTTTTCCCCTCGTATGACACAGGTATTTTTTCCACCTAGTATTCGGGAGTATAAGCTCCAATCGTCTCACTACGGTGTGTCATCGGATCCAGTACAGTAGTGTGGTTGGTGAATTTGCTGGTGTACAACGGTTTACTTGGACGAAAGTACTATGATCTAAGGGACAACAATATGCTGGAACAGAATACTCCTAATTGCATCCTCAAAACCTCAAATTGTATGTCTAAAAATAAATTAAAACTAAATTTCTCTGTGTGGCCCTTCTCTGTATATACTTAACACTTTTATTGCAAATACAATTTAGCAGAATTATTGCCAGGTGGCAATCTCTTCAAATCAACCAGACAAAAGAAAATGAAGCAAATGGTTGCAAAAAACATAAGAAATAACTAAAAAAAATCCAAGTCACATAAAACCAGCTTTTTACACTAATTTTAATCTCCAGAAACTCTTATTTAACGGGAAAGGCAAAAATGGAATACTTAGCAACAGTGGTGTGTATACACTTTTATGTGCTGACTGTGATAATTTCTATATAGGAAAGACAGGAAGATCCTTTGAAAAGAGATTTCGTGAACACAAATCCGCCTTAACAAATCCTCTAATTTATTCTGAAATGGCTAATCATTGTCACCGTGAAAACCACACTTTTTCGGAAATAGTAACGGAAATAAATTGGACAGATTAGAGGCCCTAGAAATTTCTAAGTCAGTGCATCGAGGTGAACATCTGGCAAACACTTATATCCCAAGAATCTCTCCGCTGCTCGCCGAGATTGTCTCATCCCTCCCTCCACCCCCAGTCCTCAACACGAATGTTTACCGTTAAAAGCATGTATCTTGATTCCAATTCGAATTCAGTCTTTTTTGTGCTCTCCTGATGATGTGGTGAAATCCTTGAAACCGGTAGGGTTATATCGTTACAAACAAGTGGAATAAACAGTGTTTGATAAAACAAATTACAATGTCTTTAAGCCTCCACAGTGTCTTAACTATAAATAATATAATACAGTCAAACCTCGGGTTACGAACGCCTCTAGTCACGAACAAATCGGCTTACGGACACAATTTCCGAACAAATGTTGACTCGACCTGCGTACAATGCCTCGGCTCACGAATTAGTTGTAACGGCGCATTACGCAATTACGCATTAGTTGTTCTCAGGTGCGCGCGTTGTGAACATTGTCGTTGCGTTCGTTGTTCTTGATACAATTTTTTTTTGCTTTTTATATACCATATATCATCATCATCATCATTGTCAACCAGGCTCGATCCACTGCGGGATGAAGGTCTCCCCAAGTTGACTCCAAATAGTTCGGTCCTTTGCTCGTTGATGCCATGTGATGCCTCCATGCTTCCTGATTTCATCTATCCAGCGTACCTTCGGTCTTCTTCTGGGCCTCTTTATGCCTCTTGGGTACCATTGGATTATTTCGGATGTCCATCGGGAGTCTGAAATTCTGGCTACGTGTTCGGCCCATTGCCACTTCATTCTTTTGCACACCTTTATAACGTCTTCTACCTTTGTTATATTGCGAATCAAGGTGTTTCGTTTACGGTCTCTTTTAGTATATCCCTTCAATAAATTAACCTTCATTATGGCTCCCAAAAAAAATTGTTTCGGTTTGCAAACATTTCGGCTCGCGAACGGAATCAAAGAACGAATTAAGTTCGTAACCCGAGGTAACGCTGTATAACCAGAAAGATTTATGAGATATGAATTTCTGGAGATTGAAATTAGTGTAAAAAGCTGTCTTTATGTGACTTTGCTCCATTTATAGATGTTGTTAAAATAAGGTGTTATTTTGTTTTCCCACCCCACTGGCTCTCTACCCCTGCATGTGCGAATATTTTGAACAGCGACAAGTTGGTACAGACTGAATAAAGCCGGCAGGTGTCAGCCTACGTTCGTCAATATTTACACGCAGAACTGGCCCCGTTCACACTATCCGTTCACACTATCCGTCCACACATACACTACGAGTGCAGTACACCAGCGGGAATGGAATCATTAATGCAATTAGGGGTTGACTGTTTACACTGCACAGATCGTGTTTACACTCGCCATATTGCGTCGTTACATTTAAATAGCGACAATTAAGTTTTATTTATTGTGCACTTCAACGTTATTTGTTTGTGATTTTATTTTTATTAATGACAATAAAGAAATATACACATACTACCTCTATTGTATAATATCCTTAACTGTTTCGCTGCCTCCTTTTATCTCGCAGAAAATTTTCAGCGTCTTTCCAGTCATGGACTTCCCAGTTCACAGTTCCTCTTTTTTTACGTCGTCCTTTACTGTCAATTCAGTGAGACTCTGGAACTATTTACAAACTAATGTTAGACTCGATCCGTCCTTGGCATGGTTTACGAAACGACTGAAAAAACTCTTAATTTGAAGTCAGTGTTTCATTCCTGTTTCATCTTTCCTCTCCACAGTACTAACACATATATTTGTTTTGTAAGTCTTTCTTCTTTTATTCGTTCTACATGCCATAACCATTTCAGCGTGCTCTTCTCCATCCGTTCAACACATATTTTCATACCATCAAGCCATTTCCGTGTCCTGAGTAGGCAGAGAGGACAGATAGCCAGACTTTCCTATAACGAACCACATCCTTAGCCTCCTTCAAATACGTACACTTTGTCAGACTTTCTTCGTTTCCTTATTTCATAATATAATTCGCCTTCCACTCATATTCGTATAACATATTTGTTTTATTATTGTAATTTCTTTTATCAAACACTGTTTATTCCGCTTTATGTAACGGTATAATCCTACCGGTTTTAAGACGTTCACCTCATCATCAGAAGAGCGAGTCTTGTTCGTGCTCCCCTGATGATGGGATGAGGTGAACGTCTTGAAACCGGTAGGGTTATACTGTTACAAAAAGTGGAATAAACAGTGTTTGATAAAATAAATTACAATTTTTAATTTACTTTTATTCGGCTGGTTGGAAGAGATTGACGTTTAGAAATGCTCTCGCTAGATTTTACTTGTAATGAAGTGTTAAATAAATCAAGTTATTACACAAAACTTTGCACAATGTATTTATGATCAGTACCGAATCGATCCAGTAGAGCGATGTATAGTATTATATTATAGTATTTATTTAATTAACAACACAACAGTGTATTTTATAACCAAATGTATATTATGTTATGTTATGTTGTGTTATGTTATGTAACATATATATGACAAGTTAAAATTATTAACAAAAATATAAAACTTTATTTTAAACTAACATGTACAGGAGATACAATAAAGCAGTTATAATAATAAGAAAGTAATTACAAAGACATTGTTGAAAATAATTTAATATTAATAATATTAAATTTCCGTTCGAATGACGTATAACCTTTACCATTTTGTTTTACTTTTGGTGCTCATTTTTAAATTTGAAAAAAAAACGGATACAACTTATGTTAACACCCAATATATTACAAAATATTACCAAATTTAGCCAAGCAGATTTACGTAACTGTGAAACACATATTTTATAGTGGTAAAGTACTTAGATTTGTTATTAGTGGACGACCTCCGTGGGCTAATTGGTAAGACGCCTGTCTCTCAACCCGGACGTTGAGGGTTCAAATCCCGCTGGAACCCAGATTTTTTTTTCATAATTCTATTCTGGTTTTCACTTAAGACCTCTTTAACACCTTAATGATTGATTGTAAGAGATTGCCACATGGTTATAAGCCCGCCAGGTTGTACTGTATACAACGAAAGTACAATGCAATACAACAACGCTTATATAGAACAAAAATGACAAGGCTTTTGCCATTGCTGGTCCTTTAACGTGGAATTGTCTATCTCTAAGTTTTAGAGAAATTGGTGATGTGTGTTGCTTTAGAAAGAACTTTAAAACAGTTATTTTAGGGAGGTCTTATCAAAATGTATGATTATGTATGAACAGTACATACATACATTACACTCCACCTAAAGCCGAATGTGTTACTATCATATATCGGAAGATCTACAAAGGTTGCTTTGTAGTTCTTCTTCCCTTGGTAAGTTTTCTTAAAGAAAATGTTTTTCTAAACATATGCAGATCGTACCTACCACCTTCTTACCACAGTCGTACCTACCACCTTCCTACCACAGTCATACCTACCACCTTCATATCCTTACACTTAATATAGTATTATACGGGAAGGTGATGGGCAAGAGAAGGGCTGGTGGGCAGAGAAAGCGAAGAAAGGAAAAAAAATATCTACGATATCTCTATATGAGAGAGTTCGGTGTCTATCCATGGCTTTATCCTGGTCAGTTTCTGCTGGGCATGCTCGGGTATAACTCCTTGAGCGTAAGAGATATGCGTCTCCTGGTATACGTTGTCAAACTCGTTCGAGGAGTTGTGAGCTGTCCAGCATTACTACAAAGATTAGCGTTAAATGTTCCTAACAATTACACTAGACTGCGCCGGCAAGAACTGTTCTCAATAACATACGCAAGAACGGGTCTTCCAGCCGATATGCCTGTTGGAATGGCCTTAACTCTTCTGAACAGGATTGCTTCGGATATTGACATATTTCATATCACATTACCAAAAGCAAATGTAAATTATCTTCTTAGATTGAGCGCGTTAGAAGGCACTCATCAACATACTTAAGTGACTGTGAATATATGTATATGTATGTTTGTGTGTATATTCTCGTATGTATGCATATGCATTATTTTTTATTTTATATAATTTTTAAATTTTTTTCTATGTAATTTTTCTTCTTTTTTAATGTCTTGTATTTTTCAAAGTAATTGGGCTACGCCTGTTTTGAAAAAATAAATATAAGTACAGTCTGCGAGAGTCGCTGACTTTGTGCGCTGCGTCTGAGGACTGGGAGCAGGTGGCTCAGGACTGTGGAGGATGGATAGCCATATGTTATCGGGCTGATAGTGTATCAACGGCCAGACGTGTGAGAAACAGTCAGCGTGCTGCGAACACGCGTTTGCATTTCCCAGGCGACTCAGCAAGATCCACATGTCTGACATATGCGGGAGAAAGTGCGCATCTAGGATTGGACTGTTTTCTCACAGAAGATCACACGATCGAAGTGGACGACCAGCTCAAAATTGGAGTGGCGAGGAGATTTTCAACTACGAGACTTAGCAACGACAACGACGATATATTAATTTAGTGATAAAATTAATCCGTCAATAATAGTGGGTTCGAATTACGAGTCAAAGCGCACTTAAGAAGTGTTTGCTCTCTTAATGGCGTTATATCAATTTTTATTTTATTACAGAAGTGCGTGAAGAAGACGTAATTCTCCTAGTTGAAGAACTTACTCAAATGTAAAAAAATATTCCATCGTAATTGGATGATATCTTTTCGGCATGCGTGTGTTTAGTCTCCTTTAAACACCCCCCTCACTTAGCATATAATACGCGACATGTGTTAAGTACAAATATCAGGTCTGTTCAGCCCTCCATCCCCCGCGACTGCGAGTGCCCGGGGCGCTAATTGTAGGGTGTCAACTGCCCCACCGCACAGGGATTATCGCTGTTGAATGGGAGCCGGCACCGGCGATAAACCAGATAATTGATCTATACTAAATCAAGCGTCAAATGTAAATAGTTTCTTCTGCATATGGAAGTATTTTTATTTTATTAATTTATTAGAACCTACTTTTGCAAAAGTGAGGGATTTTTTTTCAGTATGTTATTTTTATATTTAAATTTCTTCCCCTAATGTCGCATTTATTTTCATCATTTTCAGTAACCATAATTTGGAACTTCAGAAAATGAATTATATAAATTATAATCTGTTGTTATCTAACTTTAATTTGATATGTTAAGTTTCTCTGATCGGGGAATATTAGCGGACTTGATTGTAATTTGATATGTTAAGTTTCTCTGAACGGGGAATATTAGCGGACTTGATTGTAATTTGATATGTTAAGTTTCTCTGATCGGTGAATATTAGCGGACTTGATTGTACTTTTCAAAGTCGGGAATAGAATGATCGATTGTCCGAAACTCTTGGCATTAATTAGCATTCGAGTTCCGACACGAATTACCAGACTGCAAGACACCTTTCTATGTCAAAATTATTAAACAAATTATTTTACAAATTCTCCCATAGCTAAACTGGACAGGATATTTTTGGAGTTAGTTTGCTGACCTATGTATAAGTCACAGTGTCTGACAATGCTTTCTTTATTTACTTTTGTCTAATTTCTTGTAAGAGATTGCCACCTGGTAATAACCCCGCCAATTCGTTTAACAATGAAGTGTTAAATAAATATATGGCATATTCTCAACCGCTCTTGAAGAGTCTACTCTCTGACAGCGCTATATAAGTTATCACTTTATTATTATTATCAATTTGTGCAAAATTCATTAACAATAAAAATAACATTAATAAAAGTTCTTTAAATTTTATTTAAAGCTATTCTTATGCATTGTTACACAAAGCTTTTATGTGACAGGTTGAAAACATCAACAAAACGCTTATTTTTTTAAGCTGAAGGGAAGCATAGAGGTTTTAGGGTTTAAAATGGGGGAAGGGTAGTTTTGATAATTGAAAACATTTGATTGTCGTTTATAAAAATAAATAAACAAATTGATTGTGGACAATATAAAAAAATTCAGAAATGTCACTTCGAAATTTCTGTCCCCTCCATTGAGTCCGCTCCATTGAGTTTTATAATATCGGCGGGAATCGATTGATTGTGTCAACATTTATCTGCGTGGTGTTTGTAGGAGGTAGAGGGAGGGAGAATTGAAACGGGGAGAAGCAAAGGAGAGCGATTAAAGGAAGCTACTTAGTGACATGTCTCGCAGAAAATATTTAGTGACTGAGATCACGGACATGTTTTTTTTTTTTTTTTTTTTTTTTAATAAAGAAATATACGAGGGAAGGTCAATAAATTCGCGGAATGAAGGGGAAAAGCAGGGAAAAAAATAAATTATATTTTTTTTTCAATATATTCACCATTAACTCTAATACATTTTCAGATCTTTCAGTAAGATTATTTATACCTACTAAAAAAACAAAAGATTTGCTTTTGCCCTCAAAATAAGCCGAAATTACACTTTTTACTTCCTCATTGTCCGTTAATTTCCTCCCTCGAAGTTCTTTTTTCATATTTGAGAACAAAGAATAGTCAGACGGAGGCAGGGCAACAGTCCCCGTAAAACGCTAACCACTCTTCCAAAATGATTTGAGGTGTTTCCCCTTGTTTTGAGAGAAACTTAATGACGGCACGATACTACTTGTTTCCATACTTGGGAGGTTATTAACGTTTGACATACTCTCCCGACGATATATTAAACAATACTGTCGAAATTAGACGAAAACTTAGTAAATATATTAATAATGAGTCATATTATCGGAATATGCTCATGCGCACTATCGCCCCCTCCCTTAACCCCTGCATTCCGCGAATTTATTGACCTCCCCACAGTACAAACATTTGCCAAAAGGCTATACTTATATACAATGTATTGTATATCTTAAGAACTAATCTAAATTGTATATTATAACTATGAACTAACTTCATATTAATTTCCTACATGGCATTTTATTTTTAATAATCTTAATATAACATTTCTTTTTTCCGTTCTTGCTGACAGTTAACCTGAGGTGGTATATGTGGGTTTACTTTTTATTTTGTTTTCTGCCATACGTTTTTGTTTTTTTATTTATTTATTATTTAATCTAGATACGCGGGGGTGTGGATTGGAAGCCCCCCGATGCCCTTGCGGTCGGGCTCGCCCTACATTGGTGGGGTGTATCTCGGCCGGAGGAATGTTTGTGGGATGAGCCCGGACTTTTTAATGTCTTCTCTCTTGAATGTATTTTTTTAGTCATCTATTTATTTTCTGCGTTTTTATTATCTTCTTGTGCTACGTGTTCAAGGGTGTGGGCTGAAAAACATCTGGTGTCCCCGTGGCTGGGCTCGCCCTATATTGGTGGGGTGTATCTTGTCCAGGGAGATGTTATTAGATGAGCCCAGACCTTTTGATAGCTTCTGTTTTTTAATGTATTATCTTTTTAATGTGTTCTTGAAATGTGTCTAAATGTATTATGTACATACTATGTTGCTATCAATAAACCTGTATTTATTTATTTATATAATATAATTTCTTATAAATAGTTAACACCTACATACTAACCTATTACTAGATAATAATTCTTACAACTAATTATTTAGCATGTCCACTCGTTCAGGCTACTTGTATTCCATCACATTCACTCAAACCTTGGTCCTCCCAGCTAATACTGTAGGTGGACTAGTAAGGCAACACCTACATACTAACTTATAACTAGAAAACAATTCTTACAACTAGTTATTTAGTAAGTCCATGTCCACTCGTTCAGGCTACTTGTATTCCATCACATTCACTCAAACCTTGGTCCTCCCAGCTAATACTGTAGGTGGACTAGTAAGGCAACACCTACATACTAACTTATAACTAGAAAACAATTCTTACAACTAGTTATTTAGTAAGTCCATGTCCACTCGTTCAGGCTACTTGTATTCCATCACATTCACTCAGACCTTGGTCCTCCCAGCTAATACTGCAGGTGGACTAGTCAGGCAACAGATGATGCTTCGGAAGCCTGTGCTTATAGCAGAGGTAGATCGGACTTACTCTCGTAAACCACCAGGGCTGCGATTAGAGGATTGCTTTGGTTATGTTAGCTTTTATAGAACGTCACGGTCGTCATGGACTTGTATTATATAACACTTTCAAAAATAACTAATTAACTTCCAGTCCGGTATAACAGAATGGAACTTTTTTGGGAGTATCGGATCCTAAACTTAGCTAACTTACATTTCAAGTTCATTCTCTGGCATTATTATCAAGAAGGAGAGAAAATAGCAACTCACCAGAGACTTACTGATAATCATACATTTTAAACATGATACTTAGCACGGATGGGCGTTGGATTGGAATAAAAGTGGTGTAAATAAAGGGCTCTAGATATAAATCAATTCAACAATCTATCCCTTTGAAACCATAGTTTAATATAATAAGAACGAACAAGATGGAAGTGTTTGTCATGTGTCCTTTGCAGACTGGCCACTGCGTGGTGGCTAGTCACCTTTACAGAATGGGTATTGTGGAGAATTCCGGCAGAGAGGTTGGTCTGGATGATAAAACTATAGATCATGTATTTTTCGGTTGTCCTTTGCGAGACAGATTTGATTTACTAAAAGCCATATCTTTACCGTTTCCAATGAATGTTGCGTTTCTTCTTTCTTCGTGAAAAATTTCCATATAGAAATCGATTGCTAAATATTTTAAGCTTAATCAGTTAAATTATCTAGAATTGTCTCTGCCCCTGGCTCCATCCCAACTCATTGTCTGCGAAGACTGTCGGGGTCAGCTCTCCTCGTCCTCAGGTTGTATGCTCTTCTGTCCCGGACTACGTCCCCCAAGCCGTGCCTCTGCATCAGGTTATCTTTTTGCACCACTCATGAATTATTTGGTCTTCCTCTGGTTGTTATTAAAGGAAGATCCATGGAGATTGCCTGGTTCACAATGTGATCGGGTGTTCTGCTTCCAACGTGCCCATACCATCTCATCCGCCTCTCCTCCACCTTGCTGTTGATGTCTGTAGCACCTAGGTTTCCACGAATGTGTGAGCTTTTTATTTTGTCTCTTAGGAACACACCAGCTGACCATCTTAGCATGCGCATTTCAGCAGTTTCTAGTTGCCTAGAGTAAGAGTTATACATCGTCCAGCATTCTGAGCCATAGAGGAGTGCGGGCTGACAATCGTTTGGTATACTTTTCCTTTTAACTTTACTGGCATTTTCGGATCACATAGAACTCCCGTCATTGATCTAAACTTCATCCATCCCACACTCATTCTATGTGTTACATATCGCTATGGATGAGTGACCCGAGATACTTAAAGGAGTCACATTTAATTTTTCTCCATCCATTTGCATTACGGGAGTGACAGCATTTGTGTTCTCGAATGGTATTATCTAGAATTGTCATTTTTTTTAATTAGTTTTATTCTATTGACTCATATAATTGCATAATGACTTTAATTTGGTTCCACAAATCGTCCTAGTTTGGGTCGATTTCCTATTTAAAAAAAAACATTAATAGTCTTTGCAATACTTATGAGTCCTTTAATGCTGCATATACACAATACAAATTGTTGGCCAATGATAAAAATAACAATTTCCACTTAAAATGTTTACTTTTTTAAAAAAGATTACGCTAAAACCTGTTCAATATTTATAAACAAATCAAACTATAAACGGTTGTCACTCAACGGATTAACCGTATATTTTTTGCAGTTTGTAGGCGGAACGCCAATACGGCTAGAAACCGATTTAAATTGCACATGATAAAAAGCGACATATCGGTGAACCCAGTAATCCGCATCGGCTAATGTGATTAGATGCACGGTGTAAATACTGCATTGGGGTGCAAAATAGGAGGGTGGCTGGTCCTTTGTGTGGCATAGGTCCACGCCAAACACCCTCGGGACTCACTAATTTGTTTTTTTTAATGTTATTTGATTTTTTATGAAATTTAGAACTATTTGTGTAGAATTAAGAAAAAAATGTTTTGACTTGACTTGACACTGGCGTATACTTCTTCATATATAGAAGTTCACGGCCATTATTCAAAAAGAACACGTCATATATAGGAGCTCATAGCCATTATTCAAGAAGAACAAGTCATATATAGGAGTTCACGGCCATTATTCAAGAAGAACAAGTCATATATATGAGTTTACGGCCATTATTCGAGAAGAACAAGTCATATAACATATATGAGTTCACGGCCATTATTCGAGAAGAACAAGTCATATGTATATAGGAGTTCACGGCCATTATTCAAGAAGAACAAGTCATATATATGAGTTCACGGCCATTATTCGAGAAGAACAAGTCATATGTATATAGGAGTTCACGGTCATTATTCAAGAAGAACAAGTCATATAACATATATGAGTTCATGGCCATTATTCGAGAAGAACAAGTTATTTGTATATAGGAGTTCACGGCCATTATTCAAGAAGAACAAGTCATATATATGAGTTCACGGCCATTATTCGAGAAGAACAAATCGTATGTATATAGGAGTTCACGGCCATTATTCATAAAGAACATATCATATATATGAGTTCACGGCCATTATTATTCAAAAAGAAGAACAAGAAAATATGATTAAGTCAAATGTAAGAATTAATAGCGAAATACTTACGCTATTATCATCACTTTTATTCTGTATTGTATTGTATTTTCATTGTATACAGTACAGCCTGGCTTGGCTGGTCTTATTGTCACCTGACAATCTCTTCCGATCGACCAGAAAGATGTCAAAGAGGCCTTAAGTAAAAACTAAGAGTCTTTTTAAAAAAGCTGGGTTCCAGCGGGGTTTGAACCCGCAACCTCCGGGTTGAGAGATAAGCGTCTTACCAACTAGGCCACGGAGGTCGTCTATAGCGCCGTTTATACAACAAACTCTCTTTAAATGCGCTTTTACTCGGGATTCGACCCCAATCATATTAATCTAATCAGGTGTGCCAGTTACAGCAAAGCCCGAACGAATTATATACAGTACCCGGCGGTAAATAATACACATCGGGCTTAAAAAAGAGACTGTCGGCCATAATCGGCTAACTTCGGCTTTATAGAGCGTCGTCTCTGTCGCACGATGCGCTAACAGTCTCGCGACGGAACACGTTTATGAATAACATAAACGACGCTCAACTAAGCCGAAGTTAGCCAATTATGGCCGATAGTCTCTTTCTTAAGCCCGATGTGTGTTACTTACCGCCGGATACTGTATAACATTTTTTGTGTACAGTATAACCTTGTGGGATTATTGTTAGTGACAATCTCCCCCAACCAACCAGTAAGACGTTTATGTGGCCTTAAGTGAAAACCAGACTAAAAACTGGGTTTCAGCGGGAATCGAACCTGCTACCTCCGGATCGGAAGACAGGCATCATTCCAACTAGGCCATGGATGTCGTCAAATCGGGATACACAGAGATAACATATCACCTTATCTTTTGACGCACATATTTCGCTTTCGTCATGTCACGATTGTTACGGGTAGGTACATATTGCATCTGGAGTATAGAGACGATAGTTTTTAATAATAATAACAATAATAAAAAGACAATTTGCATAGCGCCGTTTGGAGAACAGGCTCTCTTCTCAGGGGAACTCTAGCTTGGGATTGCATTTTTTAAGTTATATTTTTAGCACTTGCCACCCTGTGATGGATAGCGAGTGACCAAGACTTAAATTTGATTTGATTATTCGACGTTTTAATACATAATAAAATGATTTTTATAGCTTATTACTAAAAAATACCTAACAGACTTTGCGTAATTTAAATTTAAAACATACATTTTTCACTGGACGCTTAGGGTCTAGCACCGTGGCTGGCGAATTTTTTTAGCACAGTAAGGCAAGTCTTAATGTATTTATTCATTTATTCAACACTTAATTGCAAAAACAATCTGCCGTGATTATCGCCAGGCGGCAATATCTTCCAACTAACCAGACACAAGTAAATAAAGAAAGTTACATGGCTGCAAAAAATATTCAAATGATTATTCATCTTTATGACATTTATGAACATGTACATAATATTAAAAGTTAGATATCATCAATCAAAGGAAAAGGAAGGGATGGTGGAGGTACTAATATAAATGAAAGGCGTTTGAAAGGAAGACCAAGGAAAGAATGGTTGGATCAAACGAACGATATTTTGAAAGAAGGAAACGTAGAGAGTCAGAGAAATCGTAGAAGTTGTATGAGAAAGTGTATGGATGTAGAGGAGGCTAAGTATGTGGGTCGTTATGGGAAAGTCTAGCGCTTAGTCCTATCTGCCTACTCCAACAGAGAAATGGTACGACGATCTGTACGTATTTTAGGAGCTAGTCCTTAAGGGAAGAGATGATGATGATTTGTTGATAAATAAAATACGTTTTGGATCGCAATGCGGAAGAAGAGTTTTTATTAGTAAACGTAGGTATTTATACTATTTCCGCGTGTGTGCGGGAATGCGAGCAAGATATCCTTCGTCTCGTTTCTGCATTAGCAAAACGATTAATGTCGTATGTAGGTGACAATTTATTTACGGAACTGGCGAGACAGCGTGGTGCGTTTTCGCTCTAGTATGGAATGCGGTCCGCTCCGGGCTATGGATTGAATGGCCGGCGTGTGAACTTTGGACTTGTTTATTTAGATTTGTCGAGGAATGCAAAGGTCACTTCATCGGTCATTGACCGTGTGTATGAACGCCCACAGAGTTCCGAGTGTGCGACTGAGTGTGCGACGACCGCCACAGTATTATAGAAAATGATTAGCGAAAAAGGATACTTGCAAAAAATACAGATTGTATTGGCAAAGTTGATCACAAACAAATTCTAAAGATGAAAACTGCAACGTTTCAGAAACGTAAAGATCCTTAACCAAACCACGCGGTACAATACTCCAAAAGACCTTATACAACTAATAAAGGTCATATTCTCCTTTCCCTACTGAGAAGGAGAATACAAACAAACAAATATGAATCAACCAGCAAATGATTCTACCGAATTGAAGACGATTTGCTGTACCGAACTTCCCTCTCGGAGTACGCCAGAGAGGAGTACCTAATGTGTCATATCCTGATATGTAATTCCTCTGAAAGCTGTGCCGGGGTAGGGGGAGGGCGGGTCCCTCTTTCGCCCCCTCCACTCGGGATCCGGCGCACCTCTCCACAGCCTTCCCCCCTTAGACACATCCCCTCGTGTAGAGATTTATCCTAGGATATTCCTACACAAAGGATGTTGCATTTTATCTTTCTGGTCTATTGGCAGATATACAATATACATGTCAGGTCGTATTTTATCTTTCTGGTATATTGGCAGATGTACAATATACATGTCAGGGCGTATTTTATCTTTCTGGTATATTGGCAGATATATAATATATATGTCAGGTCGTATTGTATCTTTCTAGTATGTTGGCAGATGTACAATATACATGCCAGGTTGTATTTTATCTTTCTGGTCTATTGGCAGATGTACAATATACATATCAGGTTGTATTTTATCTTTCTGGTCTATGGGCAGATCTACAATATACATGTCAGGTTATATTTTTTTCTTTCTGGTCTATTGGCAGATGTACAATATACATGTCAGGTTGTATTTTATCTTTCTGGTCTATTGGCAGACCTACAATATACATCTCAGGTTGTATTTTATCTTTTTGGTCTATTGGCAGACCTACAATATACATATCAGGTTGTATTTTATCTTTCTGGTCTATTGGCAGATGTACAATATACATGTCAGGTTGTATTTTATCTTTCTGGTCTATTGGCAGATCTACAATACACATGTCAGGTTGTATTTTATCATTCTGGTCTATTGGCAGACGTACAATATACATGTCAGGTTGTATTATATTTTTCTGGTATATTGGCAGATCTACAATATACATGTGAGGTTGTATTTTATCTTTCTGGTTTATTGGCAGATGTACAATATACTCGTACATGTCAGGTTGTATTTTCTGGTCTATTGGCAGATGTACAACATACTCGTAAAATATCAGGTTATATTTTGACTTTCAAAATGTCATCACTCCGGTAGTATTGGCAAACTTGGCCGGCCAATTTGAATGGAATATTTTTTTAAATTTTACTATTTGTCAGTATTCTTATAAATATTTAATCTTTACATATATTTAACATTTTTGGATGTCATGTTTGCGAATATATAATTTAATTATTTCTCCGGTTCAGCGCACCAACGCACCTCCAGACCGGCCTCCGCTGGTCCTCATATATACATTTTTCATGTGTCACTCAAATCTTTCAGGAAAAGATTCTTTAAGGAAGGAAGAAATTTAGTCTAAAATGTGTATATACATACATACTATCACCGTGATCCCTATCGGGGTAGGCAGAAAGGAGAGAGCACCAAACTTTTCTATCGTAAGACACATTTTTCTCCTTTTCTACATCCATACTTCTTCTCACATAACTCATACGTTTTCTTTTACGTCTAACTTTTCCTTCTTTCAAAATATCATTCAATCAATTCATCCTTTCCTTGATCTTCTTCTACCATGCCTTCCACTCACATTTCATATTCACTTTGTTAGAGTCTCTTCATTCATTCTCTCCACATTTCCAAACCTTCTTAAAGCTCCTTTCGGCATCACATTAAAAACATATATTTTATTCATGCATTCTTTATGATGTCTTCGTTTCGTCTTCTTTCATACATTGATACTCCACAATATATCCTTAGTGCAAGCATGTCCACAGCATTAACCTTACTCTCATCCTTCATCTGTTAAATCCTAGTTTCACTTTCATAAAACAAGGTGAGCACCAACACACGTTTATGCATTCTCATTTTTACTACTGTTGATATTGCGTTGTTGTTGTATATAACATTAAGCGTTCTGTTTACATTGTTCCCTGTCGCTACCCTTCTTTCGATGTCCCTTTCAACTCGCCCATCACACGTAAATATACTGCCCAGATAACACATCTCATCAACCTGCTCCAGTATTTTTAAGTTAACTCATATATTACACACACTTTTCATACCACATCTTTCCATAACCACAACTTTTGATTTCGCTTCGTTCTTTTGTGTTTGTTGTTATATTTGTTTATTGTACGAATTAGTGAAATATTGTACGAATAAGGGGCACCGACACAGTATTACGTATAGTCATTTTTGCTACTGTTGATATTGCGCGGTTCTTGTGTTTAACATTAAGTACAGAATAAAAATAATCCAGGCGCCACATAACAAGAGAATCAATAACCAGACGTTACATAACAAGTGAATTAATAACCAGACGTGACACAACAAGTGAATTAATAACCAGACGTGACATAACAAGTGAATTAATAACCAGACGTCAAATAACAAGTGAACTAATAACCAGACGTGACATAACAAGTTAGTTTATTTCCCATTTTGAAAGACAACCACATAAAAAAAATTAAAATCACCTTGTAATCTAACAAGACGAAAGAACTACAACGAGTACTGAGGAATCAGGGGAGAGTCCCACAGAGTGGGATCTCCTCTCTTCTACATAAATCGGATCTTTTCCCAGTTCCCCCATAAATACATCAGTCGGCTGATCTATGTTCCTCTGTTCCCTCTCCCCTTTCTGTATCCCGCATCCACGGCAGGGGAGCCGGGTGGGTATCATTTACATGAACGGAAGGCTGACGGAGGGATATGTTACAGGAATCAAGGAAGATGCTTCCACAGATATGTGTGGTCTAAGGGCTAACGGTTAGTATTCACGATTTCGCAAGCGAATGTTTCGGGTTCAATTTCTCGAGGATTCGCTCCGGACTGGTTTAACTTTTAGACCGTTTTTCATCTGAATTTATGTTATTCGTCAAATTAATAATAATAAAGAAATGATAATTTATATAGCCCCACTTAGAGAGCAGATTCTTCTCAAGGGCACCCTTACTCGGGATTTAAACGGTATATATTCAAACCGTATATTCAATATAGTATATATACATATGTTGAGAGTAAGAATAGGAAAGTAGTGACTGTGGCAACTAAATTAGGTATTTCTCTGCATCTGTATATGTTGAAAAAACATGATTTCTTAGAAAAGCGAAGATACCTTCCTAGTAAATTGTAAATTGAGAATGTTACATGGTCATAAGAAACATCATCAGTCAAAGGAAAACGGAAGGGACGGTAGAAAAGAAAGGAAAACGGAAGGGACGGTGGAAAGGAAAGGAAAACGGAAGGGACGGTGGAAAGGAAAGGAAAACGTAAGGGACGGGGGAAAGGAAAGGAAAACGGAAGGGACGGTGGAAAGGAAAGGAAAACTGAAGGGACGGTGGAAAAGAAAGGAAAACTGAAGGGACGGTGGAAATGAAAGGAAAACGGAAGGAACGGTGGAAAGGAAAGGAAAATCGATAGTATATATACGTTATATAGCTCATTTGAAATTAAAAATTTTAAAACACGTTAATAACGGAGGGAGTCTTGAATTAGTTGGTAATCGATTCCAGAGTCTCACTGTATGGACAGTAAAAATCAATGTTAAAAAAAAGAACGGTGAACTGGGAAAGCCTTTAAACTATTTCTGCTTGAGTGTAGCGCAAGTCCATGCCTGTAAAGACGCTGAAAGATTATAGAGTCGTCGAGACAGTTAAGGATTTTATACAATAATGACTTGATGTCGAGTCTATTTCTAACATTAACTTCTTTCTGATACGAAGTAATATGAAAGTCAGTACTTTCTCAGATTAAATATATGCATTTTAAATACGCTGTAGTTAGTCCAATTGTTCTTCTGTGATATCATTCGCTCGGGCGCTTCTGTAGTTACTTAAAGTGATTTATTCTTCTGTTAGAATTTTCAAGTAAATTGGGATTTATTATGATAGATTTGGCTATTCGGGTGTTGGGATTCCACTGTATTTATAGTCGAAAACAGTGGATGTATCGGACGTATGCGCCACATAAAACATATGATGTATTTGTTTTTCTGTTTGTTAATTGATACTTTTTATAATATGATTTTTTGATGTTATTTGGTATTTTTATGTTAGTTGAGGTACGTGCTGTGCCACGACCGTAACTAAAAATGTTCCTTATGCGCGGCCATCGCGAGACAGTATCAAAAGTCGGCCGGCCCATGCATGCGAAAACTTGCGAGAATTGTGATATTTCGCAAGTTATGACGGCATGCACGGGCGGAAACAGGCACTTGCGATGAGCGATTGGCCGCACAAAAGGAGCGCCAAACGTAAAAAATACATTCTCAGTTCACTCCAGTCTACTGTATTTTACTTGCGACCATCTACTACCTGCTAAAGAGGAATATCTTCATCCTGCTACTTTTCACCGTGAACCGAAATCTCCGAGCATTGCGCGCGCAGCAGCCATCCACCTAATGCTACAGTCTTTTTTTATTTTTTCGTCTGGCGAGTTTATTGCCATGTGGCAATCTCTTCCAATCAACCAGAAATATTTTTTTATAGGACCTAAGTGTTAACCAGACTGGAATCCTATTTTTTTAAATCTGGGTTCCAGCGGGGATCAGCAGACAAGTGTCTTACCACCAGGCCACGGAGGTCGTCTTTGTACCGGTGCCGTAGTATTATACAATATAATATTTAATTAATTGATAATCTTTATTTATGGTTAACATTTTATTCTCAAGTAATATTTCAACTGTATCGATTTTTGTCAGCCTTAAAGTGTTACGATATGTGAGTTGCTTTAGAAATTACTTACTTAAGAAAACCCTTTTTTGAAAGTTTGTGCTCAAAAACCGTTTACTCGCCAGTTGCCCAAATACCTGGGTGCTTTATAATAGCAATAAAGGCGCTTACAGGAATGTGCAAGTTACGCATAAATGCTTAACCTTGGTTCCACAAAAAAAAAAACATGTCCAAACGGATTGTGTCTGTCAAATGCAGGATAAGAATAGGCCACTGTCAGATAGGACGCCACCTTTATAAAATCCATATAAAAGAAAGTGCTACATGCACGTGTGGAACAGGTAAGGATACGCTCGACAATGTTTTTTTTTTAGTGTCCTTTGCTTGCCATATACAACCTTTACTCAATTGTAAATGTCCCCCGTCCTTTCAACATGTCCCACTTCTCGCACTCAATTCTTCATTAATGTATAGTCACACATCTGAATGTATTGTCCTAAACTCTTTACATATTTAGTGCTACAGTAGTTCTTACACATTCTCACACTGCCTCCTTTCCTTCAAATTGTTATTGGTACAAATTATCCTCATTATAGGATGGAATGCCTAATTAACTTATAACAATATCAAAGTTTGTGATTATATATGAACACTACACTCCACCTAAAGCCGAATATGTGACTATCACATGTCGGAAGATCTACAAAAGATCATACATTGTCACTCCATGTTTTCTTATCAATGCACACATTTCTACAAAATATGACCTTAAGATAAAACCAAACTGGAATCTTTTATTTTTAAATGCGTTCTAACGAGAATTGAACTCGCAACCTCCTGTTTGCGAGACAGGCGTCTTACCAACTAGGCCACGGATGTCATCAAATGTGACCCTATCTTGGGTGAGTGTTATTATACAATACATACATTTATTTTTCTATACATTGTTTATATTAAAATACTATTTTGAACTATTAACTTAAACTATTAATTTTAAGTATTAACTTGAACTATTCACTTGAACTATTCACTTGAACTATTAATTTGAACTATTAATTTGAACTATTAACTTGAACTATTAACATGAACTATTAATTTGAACTATTAACTTGAACTATTAACTTGAACTAATAACTTGAACTATTCACATGAACTATTAACTTGAACTATTAACTTGAAATATTAACTTGAACTATTAACTTGAACTATTAACTTGAACTATTAACTTAAACTATTAAAATAACAAATTTTTATATTGTCCGGTTCGTGTATTATCCAAATAACAGACGTCCGCATAGTCCGAAATTGGAAAAAGGACACGTAGGTCGTCATGAACGTTTATTTTAAATAAATAAATAAATAACTGAGCGACTCTCGTTTGTATAAGTGAAGAGTTAAGCTCGCTATACACGATACATAAGTTTGTTATACCATAAACACTCATCAGAATGGTTTTACAAAATGGAATCGGGGTTTAAGCGAGCATCACACAGCCTTCACTCTGCTGCTCCCCACTTTCATCCCATCTCCCCCTCTTCCACATACCACCCCCTCCTCTCTGCCCCCTACCCGCTGTCATGAGGAATCTGTACGCTTTCTTATTCTCTACATTTCTTTAATCGTTGAAGACTATGCCACCATTTAATTTAACCTCTTGCTATAATCCTGCATAATACCTTAACAGAGAAAAAATACGATAGGTGGATTATATAAAAATAATACAGCATAACGCAACGTGACATTATGTAGTGAAACGTAACATAACACAACGCTATCTAACGTAACAGAGTTTGATGTAGTACAATACAAAACGTAACATTTCATTACACATCGTAACGAAAAAAATACGTGACTTTAAATTTCATAACGAAACACTACGTAAACGCAATATATTAACGTTACGTTCTAGAACGCAATGTAAGTAAAGTTTCATTTCAGAAAGCAATGCAAGGTAAGGTTATTTTCCAGAAAGAACGCAACGTAACGTTACATGCCAGAAAGTTCACATGATTTTGCGTTCGAGATCGCGAAATAACGTAACATAATATTATATCCTAGAACGCAACGTAATGTTGTATCCTAATAATATTATATCCTAGAACGCAACGCAACCCAGAATACAACGTCCCATAATGTTATATTCCAGAACGCAACGTAATGTTATGTTCCAGAAGGCAACGTCACACAGCGTTACATTCCAGAATATAACGTCACGTAACTTTACATTCCAAAACGCAACGTAACACAGTGTTTCGTGTTAACACAACGCGATCTAACGTAACATAACATTTAATTCCTGAACGAAATGTAACATTACATTCCAGACGCCAGCGTAACATAGCGTTACATTCCAGAATACTATGTAACGTAGTGTTACATTTCAGGACGCAACGTAATATACTGTTGCGTTCCAGAATGTGAAATAACGTAACATTAACGTAACAAGGCAACGCAAAATAGTATTACATTCCAGAATGCAACGTTACTTGACGTTTCATTCAAAACGCGAAATAACATTACATGCCAGAACGTAATGTAACGTACATTCCAGAAGGCAACGTAACATAATGTTACATTCCAGAATGCAACGATACATTCCAGAAGGCAAAAATACATAACATAACATTACGTTTCAGAACGCAATATAACATGCATTTCAAAAGGCAACGTAACATAGCGTTACATTCCAGAACGCTAACTTATTTAACATAACGGGGCATGCATGACGTAACATATGCAACGGGGTTTTACATAATCAAAAATCGGAAAGAAATATCGATTTATTTTATCATGCTATATGTCCTCAGTGAGATACAGGCAAAAGCCTAGTTTACTAGTGACACGACAAATGAAAGGCAACAAACCCAGATCCATTAAAATTGTAGGTCAAAATTAAATTACCTGTTGTTTTTTTCGTTAATTGTGTATTTATAGATTTCTCGTCATGTATAAATACAATTTAAAAAGTTAAATAAATAACATTACATTTCAAAATGCAACATAACGTGCATTACAGAATACAACGTAATTTAGCGTTAAATTCCAGAATGCAACGTAACATTACATTCCAGAAAGCAACAAGAAGTAACAAAATTTGTAAAAAGTCGTAGACATTAAAAATAAATTGTTAAATAATTAAACTTAATCGAGATGTAACAATGTTGAACTAGTATCGGGTATATGTAGATAATACTGGGGTATAGCATGTTCGGGAACACGTTATTTATAGTTCCCGCTGAGCGCTTACAAATGCCCGCGATTACGGGCCGGGCCGTATTCCTATTGCGAACACTCTGTACCCATACATCACTGCGCCCGGCAGTCGGGAGCTGACGGGGGAGGGGCTCCCGAACGGTGGGCGGGCCGGGGAACTTTACTCTCCCATCCAGCATCTTACGGTTCATCCCACCCTTACGACTTATTCTTGATTCGAGGCGACTTCAAATTGAAATTTTCGCCGACACAAAAGGGTTTCGAAGATAATTTTATATTTATTTATTAATTATTTATCACACAATTTCCCTTCTGGATTTTGCAGAGAGGATAGAAGGCCATACTTTGCAATTACGACGCACCTATTTCGCCTCTTCTACATGTATACGTCTTTTTACGATTTGTGTTAGTCTTACTTTTCCTTTTATCAAAATATTATTCACTTGGTCCAACCATACTTTTCTTGGTCTTCCTCTACCACGCCGCCAACTAGCATTTACACTGTATATTTGATTTGTAAGTCCATCTTCATTCTTTTGAAAGGCTAACAAAAAAAAAGTATCAAGGAAAATAGGAATTAGGGTATGAATTTGATGAGAATTTAAAACAAGGATTAATTTGAGTTACATAATAATTTTTTAGTTTATTTACTCGTATAATTAAGGCATTAACATTGTGGAGGTTCCACTTAATACAACGGTATAACCCTACCTGTTTCAAGGTTTTCACCACATCATCAGGGGAGCACAAACAAGACTGAATTCTGTTCGAACTGGTACCGACATACACGCTTCTAACGGTAAACATTCGGGTTGGGGACTGGAGGTGAATCGATGGAGGAGACAACCTAAGCGAGCAGCGGCGAGATTTTTGGAATATACATTTTCTATCGATGACGCCAATTCTTACATATCAGTAGTAACGGAAATAAATTGGACAGATTAGAGGCCCTAGAAATTTCTAAGTCAGTGCATCGGAGTGAACATCTTGCAAACACATATGTTATATTCCAAGAATCTGCTCGCTTTTTTTCAACCTGAGAAAGTATGATCACATCACTTTATATTAGAAGAAGTAGACGCAAAGTTCACATACTAATCAATATCGAATAATATCCTTAACTTTCCCGTCACCCCCTCTAGTGTAGCCGAAAAAATCAGCATGTTTTTAATTATAGACCCCTTCCTTCTCTTCTGACACTCATTTTTCGTTTCTTATACATCCATACACTTCGTCACGATAGTTTGAAGTACAAATTGCACCTAAAGAATGGAGACATCGGTTCTAAATAATAATAACAACAATAAAAGGATAATTTATATAGTGCGGTTTAGAAAACAGACTCTCCTCAATGGTACTCTAACTCGGAATTCGAACCCATAATTATTGATATATTTTCAGCGTCTTTTCAACCGAGATTATTTATTTGCTTTCCCAGTTCACCGTTTTTCTTTTTTTATATCGTCCTTTACTGTCCACGCATTGAGACTCTGGAACCAGTTACAAACCAATGTTACACTCGCTCCGGCATTGGTATGTTTTTAAAAGCGTCTGAAAAACTCTTTGTTTCTAGTCAGTAATATAACGTGTTTCACTTCATTGTTTATAATTTTTATTGTTTTTATATTTTTGTATTTTTTTATGATTATGTGCGGTACACTGTGGGGTGAATGTTTTTGGTCCGTCTCGAGTGATGAAGTGCGAGGAGTTTGATTTCGCGTGATGTATACATATTTAATTGAGTGCCACTGTTTGTCAGGTTGATGAGAATGTGCAATGGGGTTTTTATAATCGAAAATCGGAAAGAAGTATCGATTTATTTTTTCATGCTATATGTCCTCAGTGATATACAGGAAAAGCCTAGTTTATTGGAGACACAACAAATGAAAGGCAACAAACCCAGATCCATTAAAATTGTGTGTCCGAATTAAATAACCTGTTGTTTTTTCACAAAGTATATATATGTCTTGTCATGTGTAAAATAAATTGCTGATTTTCCTTTCATCTCCACCATCCCTTATTTTTACTTTAATTGATGATATCTCACTTTTATGTTTATAATGTATACCTATTGATCATAAATATTGTCAAGGTGAATAATCGTTCGTATATTTTTTGCGACCATGTAACACCCTTAATTTACTTTTGCCTGTTGGTTGGACGAGAGTGCCCTTAGATAACAAACCTGCCAGATTGTTTTTACAATGAAGTGTTATATGAACAAATAAATATAAACATGTATCTATTTTAAATAACAAAAGAATTATAAAGTATTTACTTATGTACAGGACAAGTCATTGTATGACTACATAAGACAAACAACACAAAAATTGGTTTACAATAATAATAATAATAAATAAATAAATATAGGTTTATTGATAGCAACATAGTATGTACATAATATATTTAAATACACTTCAAAAACATATAAATGTAAAAATACATTTATGAGATAAGCTATCAAAAGGTCTGGGCTCATCTAATCACATCACCTCGGCCAAGATACACCCCACCAATATAGGGCGAGCCCAGCCACGGCGATGTTTTTCAGCCCACACCCTTGCACACGTAGAATAAGAAGAAAAAACAGAAAATAAATAGTGGCAGAAAAAAAAAACAAATCCACAAACACCGCCTCAGATTAATTCAAACAAATAAATAAAGGTTTATTGACAGCAACACAATGTGTAGTCTAGTGTAGATATATGTAATACTTAATATATAAAATTGACACTCAAGTATCAATTAGTTATTTTGTTATATATTTATTTATTTATTACAGGCGTGCCTATAATAAAATCAAATATCGATGAGTTATTTTGTTATTTATTTATTTATTACAGGCGTATAATAAAATCAAGTATCAATTAGTTATTGTGTTATTTATTTATTTATTACAGGCGTATAATAAAATCAAGTAACAATAAGTTATTTTGTTATTTATTTATTTATTACAGGCGTATAGTGAAATCAAGTGCCAATTAGTTATTTTATTATTTATTACTGGCGTATAATAAAATCAAGTATCAATTAGTTATTTTATTATTTATTTCTTTCAGGCGTTTAATAAAATCAAATATCAATGAGTTATTTTGTTATTTATTTATTTCAGGCGTATAATGAAATCATGTACCTATCAATTAGTTATTTTGTTATTTATTAAAGGCGTATAATACCTACAATCAAGTTTCAATTAGTTATTTTGTTATTTATTAAAAGCGATAATGCCTACAATCAAGTATTGATTAGTTATTTTATTTATTACAGGCGTATAGTGAAATCAAGTATTAATTAGTTATTTTGTTATTTATTTATTTATTTATTTATTACAGGCGTATAGTGAAATCAAGTACCAATTAGTTATTTTATTATTTATTACAGGCGTATAATAAAATCAAGTATCAATTAGTTATTTTGCTATTTATTTATTTATTACAGATGTAACATAAAATATATCCAATATAAGTACCTACAAGCTATCATAAAACATGCAATATTCTTTCCATTCATACACATACGCAATCTACGTAATTTTTTTAGCCAGTGTCGTAAGGTTTTATTTTTATAAAATCTGGTATTATTCGGACTCGAACCCGAAAACCTCGGGCAGAAGTCAAGCGTCTTATCAACTAGGTCACGTAAGGGGCATAAGATGGGGGTTGCGGAGACGCTGGGAAGCAGATAAATTGGCAACGGATTTCGCGTGAAACGCACCCCAGTCCGGATCAATTTGCACAGGGCCTGGTTGCGAGCCAGATCCAAATCAATCATATCGCCGTTACGCCATGAATATTGATGGACATTCGACGCCATCCCTCGCAGTCTAACCCTCCATCATCCCATCCCCTGATTGGAAAGATATACGCTGTATGGGTTCACTTGCATACCCAAATTCATGGAGTTTTTATTTTGTAGTTGTGACAAGCCTTTGTATTGTATTGGTTTGACCGGAAAGTAATTGTGTCGTTTAAATAATATTAATTCTAAAATGACAATTTTTATAGCACGTTTTAGAGAGTATTTTCTCGTAGAATGCTGAAAAATGGACATTGCTGAGTCAACACAGTTCGGATCGTTGTTAGATTGGATATTTTTTATATTACGCACACTCGATCTTATCATGGTGTTAAATTTGAGCTTTGTCTAACCTCAGTGTGAACAGGCTTTTTTTAGCTACACTTCCTCGGTTTCATTATTCAACTATGAAAGTAGAATACTGAAAAATCGACATTACTGAGTCAACACGATCCGGATCGTTGTTAGATTGGGTATTTTTTGTATTACGCACATTCAATCTTACCATTGTGTTAAATTTGAGCTTTGTCTAACCTCAGTGTGAACAGGTTTTTGTAAGATAAACTTCCTCGGTTTCATTATTCAACAATGAACGTAGAATATTGAAAAATGGACACTGCTGAGTCAACACGGTCCGGGAGGCTGGGTGGGGAGAGAGAGAGAACAATTACTCAGATCGGTGATTCCTTAAACAATTCCGCCAAGAGTAAACAGAAATATTGAAAAGGAAATGGAATCAGCAATTAATATTAATAACTAGCCGAGTAAATGTTTCGGAAAAAACGTGCGTTGAGAAAAATACGTGGGGTACAATGGATGAAGGAAATAAATCAATAAAACTCTTGGAGTTGTATTGTATTGTATTACATTTTCGTTGTACCTATACAGTACCACCCTGCGGGCGTATTGCCATGTGGCAATCTCTTCCAACCAATCAGAAAGATACTTAAGAACTTGAAGGGAAAACCAACTTTTTTTTTAATCTGGGTTTCAGCAGTATTTGAATCCGCAACTCCAGGTTGTCTTATCAACAAGGCCACGAAGATCGTCCTTTTAGTAATTATATATCATACATAGATACCGTCACGCCATTTCTCTGTCGGGGTAGACAGAGAGGACATAACGCTAGATTTTCCTATCTCGACACACATCCTTAGCCTGTTCCGCATCCATACACCTTCTCGTACAAATTCTAAAATGTCTCTGTCTTTCTTTCAAAATATCATTCACTTTATTCAACATTCCTTTGTCTTCCTCTCACACACTTTCCAGTCTAATGTGCACTATATATCTGTTTTGTTAGTCTTTCTTCTTTCATTCGTTCCACATGCCCAAACCATCTGAGCGTGCTCTTCTTAATCAGCCTTAAATTCACATTCATCCCTTATCACTTCCCTCCGTATTCTGTTATACATTGTTACTCCATATATTCTTCACAATGCACGTATTTCTACAGCATTTGTTCGCCTCCTATCATTTTTTTTCCATGTCAACGTTTCACTCCCATACATCAAAGTTGATACCAAAATACTATTGTGAACTATCTTAGAAGATTTTGATACTTTCCGGATCGAGTATATGTATATTTTAGTGTCCCATTGACTTTGTTTTCTATCACTACACGCCGTTCGATATCCTCCTTAAATCTTCCATCATCGAAACAATTATTGAATTATATACAATATTTTGCAATCTCCTTCTTTATCTATAGTATACTCCAAAAGATCAGGAATGGGTATTGGAGTTAAGTTTGGTAACCTATAAAGGGTCTCTAAGAAAATAAATGTGGAAAATTTATGTTAATGAAGAAATTGATATTTTAATGGTGACAGTCACCGGAGTGACCATTCAGGAGTCTGATCTAGTGGCCGCAGCCACCACCATTCCATCTTTACACTTAATATACCTGACTTATATTTATTGTAATGTTTTTAAAATGACAATAATAGTTAATTCCAGAGTTAGAGCGCCCTTGAAGAGGGGCTGGTCTCTAAAAGGTGTTATCTAAATAATATTTTTGTTATTATTAATAACTAGCTGTACCTGGCCACGCGTTGCTGTGGCTCAGTCTGGTTAAATGGAAAAGAAAGAAAAGAGAAATAACACGTTTCTAATATGTTTAATTTCACAATGCTTGTGGGTATACAATATTTTTGACGTCTTTCAGCCACTCTCAGCCTGTCGCGTTCATTCTGTTGAGAACGAAGCAGATCTGAAGCTGCAGAACGCGATCGCCTTAGATATTTAATATTTATTATTTAATATTTAATTATTTAATATTTAATTATTTAATATTTAATTATTTAATATTTAATATTAATTCCGAAACGTTGAAAATGCAATGTGACATAACTGTCAATGAGAATTGTTTAGTTTGCGTGTGTCGCTGCAGGGGGCGCTCCCGTTATTTCGTCTGTTTTATATACAACCGTATATAAAAAAGTATATATAAACATGCTCGTATACGAATGCAACCTTTTGTCAAAATTTCAAAGCAATCGGTGAAGAACTTTCGGAGACTAGAGATTTTTAATATACGAACATTTACATTTTTATTTATATAGATAAGAACTTATACACGTGATAAGAGCATAATTAATGCTGTAGAAATGCGTGCACTGAGAAGAATATAAGGGGTGACAATGTATGACAGAATACAGAATGAAATGATGAAGGGTGAATGTGAAGGCTTATGTGTTGAGAAAGATGAAGAAAAATACACTGAGATGGTTTGAGCATGTGGAACGAATGAAAAAAGAAATACTAACAAAACAAATATATATTTTAAACATGTGCGTAGGTGTGTTAGAGGAAGACCAAGGAAAGTTTGGTTGGATCGAGTGAATGATATTTTGAAAATAAGGAAACGTAAAAATTCAAAGAAAAATTCAGATTTTTATGAATGTATCAATGAAGAGGCGAAGGATGTGTGTCGAAAAAGGAAATTCTGGCGCTCTGTCCTCTCTGCCTACCCCGACAGGGAAATTACGTGATCTGTGAAAATATGTATGCATACAATAAACAGAATTGCGAGGGACCTCTTACTGTATTTTACAATCTCTCAAATGAAAACAAAATATATGTCATTGTCCCATTTACTAAGTAAGTACATGCTTAGAAAGAATCTAATCTCGCAGTAAAGCCGCCATCAACATGTCCAAGAGCCCATCAATAGTGACGACAACAACAGTTCCATTTCCATGTGAGTACGACCGACGAGGTCCTCGGCCGCGCTCCATTATTACATTCGAGAGAATCCATTAGGCAAATCTGCTGTGTTTACTGCCAAGTTGAGTGGATTCTACCATTATGGCGCCACCATTGCTCAAGGAAGATGGGAGTTTGGGGGAGGAGCTTGCGGGAGTTTAGGGGATTTTGGACAGGGCTGGTTCTAATCATTTAAAGGAAAGTGGATAACACAAGCAATTACATGTTTAAAAAAATTACTGAAAAAACTCTTAATTTCTAGTCAGTAATATAACGTGTTTCATTCCTAATTTTATTCCTTTCCTCTCCGCCATCCCTTCCTTTTCCTTTGATTGATGATATCTCATTTTTTTTATATTATGTAAATTCAATGGGCCACTATAACATATGATATATACTCAAACCGGACATAGCATAGGTATATACAGAACATATATACTCGAATAGTCCATAATGGCATTTTGGTGCCAACTTTTGGAGTGAAACGTGAACGTGGAAAAATACTAATAGGAGCAGAAATGCGTGCATTGATAAGAATACATGGAGTGACAATGTATGGCAGAATAGGGAATGAAGTGATAAGGGATTAATGTGAATTTAAGGCTGATGTGTTGAGTAAGATAATAAAGAGAGAAAGATGGTTTGGGCATATGGAACGAATGAAAGAAGAAATATTTACAATTCAGATATATAGTGCAGATTTGAGTGGAAAGCGTATGAGAGGAAGACCAAGGAATGTATGGTTGGATCAAATTTGTGATATTTTGAAAGAATTAAACGTAGAAAGCCAGATAAATCGTAGAAGTTATATGACAAGGTGTACGAATGTGGAAGAGGCGAAAAATGTATGTCGAGATAAGAAAGTCTGGCGTTCTGTCCTCTCTGCCTACTCCGAGTGGGAGATAACGTGATGGTATGTTTGTATTGTTCATTAATTTTGTAAAGGTGAGAATATTTTTTTGCGACCATGTAACTTCCTTTATTAATTTTCGTCTGGTTGGTTGGTAAAGATTGCCGTCTGGCAATAAGTCAAACAGATTGTTTTTACAATGAAATTTTCAATTAATAAATAAAATAAGAATATTTGGGAGGATTTTTTTAGTAGTGCTCGACGGTGCCGAGAATATATCTACTGTGTCACTCAATTGGTTATATGCCATGATATTGGTTATATATCTCAGTGTTAAGCCATGATATTGGTTATAGGTATTTATCAGTGTTAAGCCATAATATTTGTTATATATCTCAGTGTTAAGCCGTGATATTGGTTATAGGTATATATCAGTGTTAAGCCAAGATATTGGTTATATACTATATCTCAGTGTTAAGCCATGATATTGGTTATAGGTATTTATCAGTGTTAAGCCATGATATTGATTATAGGTATATATCAGTGTTAAGCCATGATATTGATTATAGGTATATATCAGTGTTAAGCTATGATATTGGTTATAATATAGTTATAATATTGGTTATGCACGGTTGTAATATCGGGAACATGAGAAAATAAGTGACTTCAATAATACGAGACAGTTAAAATTAGATTGCAATGTTTTAAATAGAAAAACGCGTTGGACTCTTGCCTTTTTGTTTCGATGCTTCTTTATTAAAAGTTCGTATGGTGTTGTGCATATTTTGAATAATCACCCTCTGTTCTATACCATAAATATCTCAGGAACATTTGCCATGTTTCCAGAAAATTAGGCTTTTGCATATATCTTACAGAGGAGGGTTTGACAGGTATCTTACAGAGGAGGCTTTTACCTGTATCTTACAGAGGAGGCTTTTACATGCATCTTACAAAGGAGGCGTTTACCGGTATGTTACAGAGGAGGATTTTACCTGTATCTTACAGAGGAGGCTTTTGCCTGTATCTTACATCAGCCTTAATTTTACATTCATCCTCAATCACATTCCGTATTATGTAGGATATAAAACCTAAACTAGACTTTAGCCAATATCTCACAGACGAAAAAAAATTTAATAATTGTACAAATTTATCAAAATATATATGCTGTCCAAGTCTTGAGATATTCTAACCATGAAACCCTGAAGTTTGTAACAATCTGATACCAGTTGTTATACAACATGGTTAGCAAATGTGACATTGGCATCAAAAGTTACCCCCAAATACTTAATATCGGTAAGTCGATGTAGTATTTCTGCGTGTATTGTATATTGATGGTAGACTGGTGAAGATAATCGACTATAAAATATAATGTATTTTTATTTTATTTATATATGACAAGAAATTTTATACGTTAAATATATAATTTATGAAAAAAAACAACAAGTAATTTAATGTGGACACACAATTTTTATGGATCTGGGTTTGTTGCTTTTTATTTGTCGTGTCTCTTATAAACTAGGTTTTTGCCTGTATCTTACTGAGAACATATAACTTAAAAATTGATATTTCTTTCCGATTTTTTATTGTACAATACCCCGTGCAAACTCTCATCAACTCGATAAATAGTGGGTAACACTCAGTTATATATGTATATACTCGAATCAAACCGCTCACACTGCATTACTCGAGAGACCAAAAAGTACATCCCATAATCTGACACACATAATTATCAAAAACTCACCACGTTCAAGACTTCACACTAACCTTTGCTACAAGTCATTCCTCCTGCAAACCCAAGTAGGTTTTCAAACTCCTGTTGAAATAACAACCACGTGGCCTAGTTGGTAAGATACCTGTCTCTCAACCGGGAGGTTGCGAATTTAAATCCCGCTTAAACCCAGATTTTTTTAAAAAAGGATCCAGTCTGGTTTTCACTTAAGGTATCTTTAACATATTTCTGGTTGGTCGGAAGAGTTTGCTACATAGCAATAAGCCCGCCAGGTTAGACTGTATACAACTAAAGTGTAATACAATGCAGACCAATAAGTGCATCTCATAATCTGCTGCACATAATCACTAAAAACACACCACACTCAAGAGCTCACACAAACCTCTGCATCAACTTATTTCTCTTGCAAGCCCAAGTATTCAAACTCCTGTCGCAATAACCACCACGCTCCGATCCACTGCCTATTTTTTTTTGTTTCCTTTTGCCTTTATTGAATTCGGCACCCCATTGTATGTCATGGGATCCTAATAGTCATATTTCCTTTGGGCAAAATATGTTTTAACTCTAGGAATGGTAAACGTTTGATCAGTTACTCGTACCATGCGTGTCATGTGTCTCTGCTGAGTTTGCATTTTTTTCTTGATCATAGTGTCACAAACTACCACCAAATAACATGAACCATGGTTTAGAAGTGGTTACTGACTTTATTTACGCAATAACAACTACGCTCTGATCCACTGCCTATTTTTTTTTAAATATATAGGGTCTTTCAAATTGGGTGGTTTTTTAAATATTTTTTTTTTAATTTTTGAATAAAACACACAATTTGCTTTGATTTCAAAAAACTTTTTATTGGTCATTGAAGTATAATGTATGAAATTTAAACACAAATACATTATCTGCCAAATGTCCACCTCTTGCCGCTCCAAAGATGTCCACTCTTTTGTCAAAATTTTCGATGACATTTTGGCATAATTGCGATTTTAACTCACCAATAACGCGAATAATTTCGTCCTTCAGCTCAGGAATTGATCGAGGGTCATTTTTATAGACCTGGTTTTTCACGAAACCCCAGAGAAAATAGTCCAACGGTGTCAGATCACATGATCTTGGTGGTCAATTAACATCACCGTTTCCGGAGATTACAATACATAAAATAATTCAACAATTTGAACGCGTTGTTGTATTGTATACGACTCAATTTTTATAAATGCCATACATTACACTTCTCAAATGTCACAAGACCCAGGCAAGTTCGCAACGCCATCTGTATTTTATCCAAGAATTTAAAAAAACGCTCAATTTGAAAGACCCTATACAAACATACTTTTTTATATTGAAATCGAAGATGAATTAATTAATTTATGAATCAAACAAATAAACTCAAGCCGGCCCTGTTTTTGGAGGGTAAATGGTAAACTGTTTTACGCATTCATCGCAATTTGGCATTTGTCCCCCCCACACACACTCACACATTATGTCCAGACAGAGACAGAAAGGGGACACTCGACCAATTTGGTAAAAAGCCTCTTCCGACCGCAGCTCCCCTCCCACAGACCGTATACCTCCCCCCTCTCCACAAACACTCCCATTACGTCACCACACAGTGGACATAACACCAGAGTGTGGGGGAATTAGCAAAAATGAATCCGAGAAAAACACTTTTTTTTTTCAAACGAAAACAAGACTACCTCCGTGGCCTAGTAGGTAAAACGTCTTTCTCCCAACTCAACAGTGCGATTCGATTCCCGTTAGCACCTTTTTTTTTTTTAATAAATAGGTGTTCGAGACAGGTATAATACCTGTATAATATACAACAAGATGCATTATTTTTAGGTTAGATTTTTTAAGAGAGTCTGCTCTCTAAACGGCGCTATATAAATATCATTTTTATTTTATTCTTATAATAGATAATACATTCAAACAATGATGATTAAAGTCATTATGCAATTATTTGTCATAAAGTCATTATATAAAACACATTTAAAAAAATGTCAATTCTAGATAATTTCAATTGGTTAAGCTTCTAAAATGTATCAATCGATCTTAAGTGGAAAAGTTCCACGAAGAAACGCAACATTCATTGGACGCGGTAAAGACATGACTTTTAGTAAATCAAATGTCTCGCAAAGGACAACTGAAAAATACATGGTCTGTAGTTTCATCATCCAGATTACACTCACAACCAGGATTCTCCACAATACACATTATGTAAAGCTGATTAGCCACAATTAGTTCGTTTTAGCGATAAAAAAAAAATTATTCGTTATTAGCAATCCACCCAAAACTAGAATAATTTGTCAGTAAATTAAAGTCATGATGCAATTATACGGATCAATATAATACAACTAATTTTTTTAAAATACCAATTCTAGATACTTCAAAGTTTTCACTGATAAAGCTTCAAAAATTTAACATTTGATCTATAAGAGGAAAAGTTCCACGAAGAAAGAAGAAACGCAAATAATTAGTTTATTGATACAATTTTTTGTGTCCACTATACTCTTTTATTCTAATTCTCATTTGATTCCTTTTCTTATCCTTGAACGTAACCCTTTCCTCTAGATCACAGTTTCCCAAAGTGGGCGTTACCACTCCCAAGTGGGTGCTGGAGGGATCTGGGGGACGTAACTGGCCCCAAGGGGCATTAAGGGAGCATTGAGGAGCAATCGAGTATTAGGAAAACGCTTAAAAAATTGGTTACCATATAATTTTTCAAGCAAACACTTGATTATATCCATTTGACTTCTTAGACACACTTACAGTTATGCATCGTCGTATAATGTAAGGGCTGCTTTATTTTACAACCAATTTGTCTAAAAAAACAAGAGAAGTCTTAACAAGCTAGTGTCAGCATGTACAAGTATGTATGTTATAGTTCGGAAATTCTAGGTTGAGTCCTGCGACAGCTCACAAATTTGCCCCAATACAACCTTGTAACGACGTTCAGTAATTTTAATTATTTATCAACTTTAATATAAGCCTCGATTCTAATAAATAGCAAGTTATTTAGGTAAATACATTACATTAGGTTGTATTGAGGCAAATTTGTGAGCTGTCACAGGACTCATCCTGGAATTTCCGAACTATAGTTGCGCGCACTTTCGACATAAGCGGGTTCTTTCAAGTCCAGCTCTCAACAGCAGTGAATATGTGCGTGTTATTTAAAGTTTACTCTAAAACACTATAAATACGTGAAAAGTCTTAAATTACTTAAGACTTTATCTTCTTCTTCTTCTCCCTGGCCCCATCCCAACTCACTGTCTGCGAAGACTGTTGGGGTCAGCAATCCTCGTCCTCAGGTTATATGCTCTTCTGTCCCGGACTACGTCCCACAGGCCTTGCC
The DNA here is from genome assembly GCA_949825065.1 of Odontocerum albicorne. Classification (NCBI taxonomy): domain Eukaryota; kingdom Metazoa; phylum Arthropoda; class Insecta; order Trichoptera; family Odontoceridae; genus Odontocerum; species Odontocerum albicorne. Next base: position 8,047,481 of record OX463867.1, read on the forward strand.
TCTGCATCAGGTTATCTTTTTGCACCACCCATGAATTCTTTGGCCTTCCTCTGGTTGTTATTCGAGGAAGATCCATGTAAATTGCCTGGTTCACAATGTGATCGGGTGCTCTGCGTCCAACGTGCCCATACCATCTCAATCGCCTCTCCTCCATCTTGCTGTTAATGTCTGTAACACCTAGGTTTCCACGAATGCGTGAGCTTTTTATTTTGTCTCTTAGGGACACACCAGCTGACCATCTTAGCATGTGCATTTCAGCAGTTTCTAGTTGCCTAGAGTAAGAGTTATACATCATCCAGCATTCGGAGTCATAGTGGAGTGCGGGTCTGACAACACTTAGGACTTTATCGAAATTTGTAAAATGAAAAAAAAATACAGACATGGCTATACTTTTCATTTTATTATTAGTAGAGGTAGAAATAAAAATTCCCCGAGGGAAGTGTTGAAAAAAATCTTCAAAAAGAGGGCAGTGAGCCAAAAAAATTTGAGAAACTCTATTTATTTGGGTAAAATGTTTAATTGATTAAAACAACAAAACTTTTCCAACATAAGGTGGTTAGTAGGGGAAAAATACTTTATGGCAATAAGTCCGCCAGACGTACATAACAAAATCTTTTTTTTTTTTTTCAAAAACTTAAAAATACGAATGCAGTAGTAAATGATTTATTTCGTTTATTTTGAAAAAAAATATTGGGAAAGCATAATTTCAAACAGGGTGGGTTTTTTCTCGAGAATTAATATCGCTAAGATAGAATGGGGAAATACACGTATGGCAGAATTGCGTTTTTTCTACCACATTACACTCTGATACGGAACCCTGTCAGTAACTAATCGAACCATACATAACAAGTAATGTATTTGTCAAAGAACAACAATTCAGTTTATCAACACTTTAAGACGTGATTGAAATCGAGGCAACACTTCCCAATGCCCAGCTTGTTTTGAGGGATTCCGATTTTTATGAAGTTTAGTAAAATTCACTATATTTAAATAAATATTGCAAATAAACTGTATATTTTTTTGAATACTTTAGTAATTTAATTAAGTCTGATAATTCTGCCGACATTCTCCTTTGTAAAGAGTTACATCACACTCCTTACCTTACACATGTACCGGGTCTCATTTCTCATTCATGTGTGCAGCACATATATAGTAGATCATTCAGTTTGAAAAGTAATTTTGCAATAGTGTGAGTAACACTCTCTGTATTACACAACTTGTGTTGTGGTATTGGTTTTAGAATGCCACACGATTGGTTCGAGCAGAGCGCACGTTTGTATTGTTGTTAAACTACTCGGTGATAAGAAAAACACTACCATGTCGAAATTAGGAGTGCCATTTTTGTCTAATGTAATGTATAATTCAAAATGTTTCGAAAGCTTAGAATGTACTTTGTTGTAACTTAAAGTTTCCTAGAATTTAGTATCACTCCATCCCATCCACTATTATTTTAAAACTTTGTTATTTGGCACTGTAATTATGTAATTATGATACATTAATATGTTAAATAATCTTACATACAATAATAATTGTATTTTAATGCGCTATAATCTAATTAAAGCTGACGAACATTTTTACTTTATAACACTTGTATTTATATTTATTTTTAATCTTGAAAAATTCCATTATTGTTATTTAATGTTTCCTAGAATCTGCCATGCCTGAACAATGAATATGTTAAATAAATTTACTTTCATTTTATTTTTATGTGCATTACAATTTAAGCTGACAGCATTTTTAATTAACAAAACGTGCGTGTTCATTTCAATGTGGGAATATAAAATATTATTTTCATATTTTTTTGCTTTTTCACTTCGTTAAAAAAAATAAAGTGACAAGTTTTTGTAAATGCACTGTTCTCCCGGTTCTCTTCTTGTGTGCAGTCCATATCTTGCAACTTCTGCAGGGTTTTTCTTTTTGTCACTTGCTGAAATACATATCAACACATTGAGACACGTTTTTTGATAACTTGTTTGAAGGAACCTGCAAATTCTTTATTCTATTAGTAACCGAACACTGTAGTTGGTATCCAGAGACATATGTCAAAATCTTCAAGACCTGACACTTTACAGCACATTGATGACGCGACATAAGAATTCATGCATATTTTCACTGTCTAGGGCAGGGGTCGGCAAACTACGGACCGCGGGCTAGATCCGGCCCGATACCTATTTTCATCCGGCCCGCGAGCTAATAACAACCGATTTCATTTTAAATAATTTTTGTGTTTGTTTTGTTAAATTGTTTTATTTAAATTGTAAATTTATAATATTTTTTTATTGAGTACATAGTTAGTTTATGTTTATTGTAATACTTTGATTAAATTAAATTATTTTGTCATGAACATTTTTATTTCAAGAAAATATTATTTATAGTTAAGGCATTAACACTGTGGAAGTTAAAATGCATTGTAATTTGTTTTATCAAACACTGTTTATTCCACTTTTTGTAACGGTATAAGCCTATCAGTTTCAAAGCTTTCACCTCATCATCAGGGTATCATTTCACCTCATCATCAGTCTTGTTTGTGTTCCCCTGATGAGGAGGGGACCTTGAAATCGGTAGGGTTATACCGTTACAAAAAGTGGAATAAACAGTGTTTGATAAAACAAATTACAAAATATTAGTTATCACAAAATCGACATTAATGTTCAAAAATGAAGTACGTAAAATCGCAATACTTACGTAAAATCGCAATACGTCATCTGTTAATGCTGACCATTTGCAATAAATTTTGTTGATAGGAAGTACTAACTTCGAACCCCAGTTTGATGAAATGGTATCTCAGAAAAAGCAATTACATTCATCTCATTAGTATAGCTTATTATTATTATTATGCTTATTATTATTATGCTTATTAGTAGAGCTTATCATTACTATGCTTATTATATATATGCTTATTATTATTATGCTTCTTAATATTATGCTTATTAATAGAGCTGTTCATTAATATGCTTATTATATATATGCTTCTTATTATTATGCTTATTATTATTGGGCTTATTAGTAGAGCTTATTATTATTATGCTTATTAGTAGAGCTTATTATTATTATGCTTATATTAGTAGAGCTTATTATTTTTATGCTTGTTATTATTATGCTTATTAGTAGAGCTTATTATTATTATGCTTGTTATTATTATGGTTATTAGTAGAGCTTGTTATTATTATGCTTGTTATACAATGCTTACGATTATTATGCTTATTATTACTATGCTTGTTATTATTATGCTTGTTATTACTATGCTTATTATTATTGTGCTTGTTATTATTATGCTTATTAGTAGAGCTTATTATTATTATGCTTGTTATTACTATGCTTGTTATTACTATGCTTATTATTATTATTAAGCTTGTTATTACTATGCCTATTAGTAGAGCTTATTATTATTATGCTTGCTATTACTATGCTTATTATTATTTTGCTTGTTATTATTAGGTCCTTACATATGAAATTGGCGTTTTTCTTGGGAGGAACATAAAGTTGATTTTTTTTTAATATAATATATTTATTTAATCAAAGTATGTACCATTGCTATCTATGCACTTTTGCCATCTCATAGGTAGTTCATCGATCCCTTTACTAAAAAAACCATTCGGACGGGAATCAATAAAATCTTTGAAGTCGGTTTGGACTGCCCCATCGGAGTTGAATTTTTTCCCTTGCAAGAAGTTATCCAAATTTCGAAAAAAATAGTAATCTGTCGGGGCAAGGTCCGGAGAGTACGGTGGATGTCTTAGACATTCCAATTGAAGCTCTTCTAATTTGGTAGCCGTCTGTTGTGCAGTGTGTGGTCTAGCGTTATCATGAAGCAGCAGTGGCCTAGAGCGATTAACCAGCCTCGGTTGTTTAGCAGCTAGCTTTTCCATCATGGTTTGCAGTTGCTGACAATAGACATCTGCCGTAATCGTCTGGCCAGATTTAAGAAAGCTGTAGTGAACGACACCAGCACTAGTCCACCAAACGCTCACAAGTAACTTTTTTGGAGTCAATTTTCGCTTGGGGCATGGTTTGGCTGATTCGGCAGGGTTCAGCCATTGCGATGAGCGCTTCCGATTATCATACAGGATCCACTTTTCATCACAGGTAATGATTCGATTCAAAATCCCTTCATTATTGTGCCGGTTGAGTAATGCAACGCAGCAGTCAACGCGCGTTTGTTGATTTGCTTCACTCAATTCGTGAGGTACCCACCTTTCAAGCTTTTTCACCTTCCCAATTTGCTTCAAGTGGATTAAAACAGTTTTATCACTAACACCGCAGCCTGCAGCTAACTCGGACGTGGTTTGCGATGGATCCGCTTCCACAATAGCCTTCAATTCTTCATTATCAACTTTGGTCTCCGGCCGTCCACGGGGCTTTTTCTGCAGGTCGAAATTTCCAGAACGAAAACGTTGGAACCAAAAACGCACTGTGTTTTCTTTTGCGGCACCGTCGCCATACACATCATTAATCCTTCGAGCCGTTTCTGCAGCACTGGTGCCACGGTGGAACTCGTACTCGTAAATAACGCGATATTTCAAGTTTTCCATTTTGTAAACTGAGTGACGCAAAGAAAAAAAACAATTGAGGAAAAAACAAATGAATTATAATTTTCGAAACACAAATACTTGAGTAAATAGCTGTATAAATTTGAATTTGGAATTCCTAACCAAAGAGAAGATATTTGAGATCAAAGTTGCCAGTACGGCAAAACGCCAATTTCATATGTAAGGACCTAATATTATGCTTATTAGTAGAGCTTATTATTATTATGCTTGTTATTACTTTGCTTATTATTATTATGCTTATTATTATTATTATGCTTGTTATTATTATGCTTATTAGTAGAGCTAATTATTATCATGTATATTACAACAACAATAATCTCATTAGTAGAGCGTATTATTATAATGCTACATTTGTTGTTAAATAATACGAAAATTGAGCCTCTATCTATAATACCTTAATTAATAAAAGTAAACATTTCATTAGTTTTTTCGTTTGTCAGAAAAATGTGTATAAATATTATAACCGCCTAATAAAAAAGGTAAAATCTGTTTTTTTCATCTATACAAGTAGAATTTTTGTCTGATTGGCTGGAAGAGATTGCCGCCTGGCAATAAGCCCGCCAGATTGTATTTGCAATAAAAGTGTTAAATAAATAAATACATAGAATTACCTACACAAATATCCTCGAGTTTGCTTCCTGGCCCGCTGAGCCTAAAATGTTTACGATCTAGCCCTTAGCGAAAAAAGTTTGCCGACCCCTGGTCTAGGGTATTGTCCATGCTAGATATTATAAAACAGGATATTAGCGTTTCAAAGTTGGATTGTTTTCTAACATGTTAACTATATGCCGCCAATAACATGTCCTGTTTTGGAAGATCGATGGCGTGAAAACACTGGACCAGAACTCGACGCTTTAGTTAATCAAGATAAACCACAATACTTTTTTATTGATTTTTTATTTATATAATAAACAACACTTAAGTGACTTTTGCGTATTCCAGTAACAATTGTAAAACAAAAGATAACGTACAGTATCCGGCGGTAAGTAATACACATCGGGCTTAAGAAAGAGACTGTCGTCCATAATCGGCTAACTTCGTCTCTGTCATTCATACACGTGTTTCGTCGCGATTTGTCAGTCGTTGTTAAGCGTTCTAGGGACAGAGACGACGCTCTACAAAGCCGAAATTAGCCGATTATGGCCGACAGTCTCTTTCTTAAGCCCGATGTGTATTACTTACCGCCGGGTACTGTATAAACATAATCCAAAATACAATTCACTATTCAGAAGATGTATCATTCAAAACATGGTACACGAAAATACCAATGGCAAATGATAATTTTGCTGCATTTGAAATTTTCTGTGATAGTACTGGCAACATGCTGGACTTTTTGAACATCACGCCTTAAGTCGGTTTATATTGGGTGTTAACATAAGTTATGTCCGTTTTTTTCCCAATTTAAAAATTGGCACCAACAGTAAAACAAAATGGTAAATATTATACGTCATTCGAAAGAAAATATTCTGCTCTACAAGATATTATGTTTGTTTTTACGTTACATATATTATTTTATTTGATTACAAGTCTTCAAAATAGAATTTCAAGTTGACGAAAGTGAGCATTTTCGACACCTCCTTCTGTTCGCGTTCAATCGAAGAAATAAAGCTGTAAAAGCTGCTCGCGATATTTGCGAAGTGTACTGTGAAGATGCTACGAATGAAAGGACAGCTCGTCGATGGTTTTTGCGTTTCAAAAACGGTAATTTCGACCTGAAAGATATGGAGCGTTCCGGACGACCAGTGGACTTCGATGAGGACCGCTTAAACTATATTATTCATAAAGAGATAAGAAAATTTTCTTTCGAATGACATATAACATTTACCATTTTGTTTTACTTTTGTTGCTCATTTATAATTTGGAAAAAAACGGACACAACTTATGTTAACACCTAATAAGTACATTAAGTACGTTGCGAGTTATTTTACATCTGTAACGTCGGACCTTAAGTCCGTCGTTATTACTATTTTTTCACAACCTTTTTTTAATCTGGGTTCCAGTGGCAATCGAACCCGCAGCCTCCGGATCAAAAAACAGGCGTAATATCAACTAGGCTACAGAGGTCGTCCTTGTTTTAAAATAAATAAATAAATTTACATGGTTTTTCATTTTAACCGTAATTAAATATATCATTAGTATATAAAACACACATATAATGTAAAGTATCCGGACTACAATATCCATAAATGAACCTGTACAATATCCACATACGAACCTATACAATATCCATAAATGAACTTTTACAATATCCATACATGACGCATTCATATCTTTACTCCAAAACCCGACACATCTCAACGCTAATACATAGTCACCCACACCCCTCTCCTCTACAATATCCAGTAGGAGTTAGGGAGTTCTCCACTCGGAGAAATCTCCCCTCGCCCATCCTGCGCCCTCCCCCAACCCTCCGAGAGAGAATAGAGACAAGGATGGCGGGCAATTAACTAATTCGATTTGTGATCCCTCCTCAGCCCGCGTCCCCCAACGGATGGGGTGGGCGGAGAGCCCTCCCAGAGCGGACCCACTTGACTAAGTGAAGCTATATGTATATACAGGGTGTCGGATAATTCGGCTGGAATTTTCTTAAGGCGCAATTAAGAATAGGCGTTAATTAATTAACGAGAGTTTTGATCTCCGAGATTATCGAGTGTTTAGTTCATTTTGAATTTTGTACTATTTCTACTAAATCTTTGATAATTAAATTGTTTGAGGGATGCAAAGAGAATGTAGTAAATTGTTTGAGAGATGCAAAGAGAATGTAGTAAATTGTTTGAGGGATGCAAAGAGAATATAGTAAATTGTTTGAGAGATTCAAATAGAATGATCTGAGAATGAACGTTGGAGAGAAAGGAAAATAAGTACAACATATGGACGAGTACGAATTGACGTTGGAACGGAGAGGGGATCCTCGACTTCGAGGCATAACAGCAAAGACGATACAATACAACCTGACGAGTTTATTACCTTGTTATAGTATATCTCGTCTTACAAATGTCTTGGTCCTGCAACGCTCCAACTGTAAGCATATAGAGGATAGGGTTGTAAAGGCGAAATTGCCACGTGAATCAACCCTTGGTGTATACTTCATAATTTCGTAAAAATCAATAGTCCGTCTCACAATTTTCTTCATACACTTATCAAAAATTTTTACTTCAATTTACGATGCCTCCTGCAAGCTCAAGTACTCAATCTTCTGTCGTAACAACTCTGATCCATTGCCTGAATTTATCGCACCTTTTTGCATTTATTGAATTCGACATCTACCATATTAGGCCGACTATAAGGCGAGGTTTTTATTTAAAAAGGCGACACGTAAATAGGGGGAGGGTCACCTTATATTCGAGTCACAAACATAGTGGGTAACAATAAATTCACTACTTGCGATTAGCGAAATGACAACATTGTAATGAGAGCGATCAAAATGCGTCATTGTTTACACATAGCCTGTGCGTGGTCATTTCTGACAGTTTTTGAGGTGTTTTTTTTGTACTGCGCTTCGTTTTGCTTCTTTGCTACCTAAAAATATATTATGACTGACCATATTGAAAGACGAGGAGCTCGAAAGAATCAAGTGAATCAAGGAATACGCAGAAGCTATGATTCCAATTTGAAGGTTATGGTGGTGCGTGCTGCAGAAACAACCAACAACTGTGCGGCTGCCAGACAATTTGGTATCACGGAAAATAATGTTAGACGTTGGATTTTACAAAAACATGGTTTGAAGAATGCAGATTCCTCAAGAAAAGCATTCCGGGGGAGCTTAGATAGGATGACTTGAATCGATTGACAGGAAGGTAGCAGAGTACGTCATGGAAATACGCGGAAAGGGGTTCCCCATAACAAGAGAAGCATTGCAGTTCAAAGCTCGCAAAATTGCAAGAAACGAAAATATACCAGAAGATAATTTTAAAGCCAGCATGGGTTGGTGCAGGCGAATGATGGTTCGATATGGGTTGAGTTTGCGGAGACGTACAACTTTAGCACAGAAATTATAATGGTGAGGGAAATGTTTTTTCTCCAAAAAGCAGATTAAAAAATAGGGGTCGCCTTATAATCAGGGTCGCCCTATAGTCGGGCCAATACGGTACTTATAAGTCACGCTGGAGTGATCATGTCACAAATGTTTCGGTTCTGCAACGCTCCAACTGTAAACATATAGGCAGAGGGTATGGTTATAAAGCGCGAAATTGCGATGGACCGGTAATGTGATACGTATGGACGATCCGAACAAGCTATCCATCACTTGAGTATGGACGATCATAGGCACCCAAAACGCGTCTTGTACCAGGAAGTTGGTGGGTAGAGAAAGTGCTATAAAGACAGTCTGCGAGAGTTGCTGGGAGCAGATGGCACTGGACCGTGGAGGATGGAGAGTCATCTGTTCTCGGGCTGATAGCGTCTCAACGGCTAGATGTGTGAGAAACAGTCAGCGTGCTGCGAACATGTCGGTGACATCCGGTGTAAGAGAATACGGATCTAGGATCAGACTGTTCGACGTGGAGCAGCTCATGATTGACGTTGGAGTGGCGAGAGGATCTTCGACTACGAGACACAGCAACGATGACAATAATCCATTCCAATCGGCCAGAAATGTGTCAATGAAGCCCTGAATGGAAATCAGACAGGAACCCTTTTTTTTAATTCTATGTACCAATGGATATGGATCTCACTACCCCCTAACTATGTCAGAAGTAGGGTGTCTTATCAACTAAAATACGAAGGTAGTCTGTATGATGAATTCGTAAAGCTGGTTGATAACATACGAATGACGATATCTATGATGAATTCGTAAAGCTGGTGGATAACATACGAATGACGATATCTATGATGAATTCGTAAAGCTGGTGGATAACATACGAATGACGATATCTATGATGAATTCGTAAAGCTGGTGGATAACATACGAATGACGATATCTATGATGAATTCGTAAAGCTGGTGGATAACATACGAATGACGATCTCCTCCATGGTCTAGTTGGTAAAACGTCTATCTTCCAACTCAGGGGTCACGTGTTCAATTCTTGTTGGTGTCTATTTTTTTTTAAAGGTTGCATTTTATACTGGAATATCTTTCCTGACTCAAACGTCTTAAAATAAGGCAGCGAAAAAATCTTCACGTTCTGTCAACTCTTTTTGGAGTGTTAAACAATCCAAGTTGTTCTCAATGTCTGAGTAGAAAATTATATTTTCTTTCTGACCATGGACTGTCCCTGAATTGTTTAGCACAGGAAGGGAAGGGTTAAAAGGAAGAGACGATCGCGCCAATCACAACGAGCAAGCGCGACTCTAAAGAAACAGCAACACGGCGATAACATGTAACAGCACAAACACAAACACGGCGTCATATACCCGGCGATAAATAATACACATCGAGCTTAAGAAAAAACCTGTCGGCCATAATCGGCTAACATCGGCTTTGTAGAGCGTCGTCTCTGTCGCACGATGCACTAACAGTCCGGTATCAAGAAAGAGCTAAACGACTGATAAATCGCGACGGAACACGTGTATGAATGACAGAGATGACACTCTACAAAGTCGAAGCTAGCCGATTATGGGCGACAGTGTCTTTCTTAAGCCCGATGTGTATTACTTAGCGCGGGGTACTGTACTTCTATCAATATTGACAGATAATTACTAGTAATAGTTAAAAATAAACACGTTTGCTGGATTTGAACCCGTAACCTCCGTGCTGGGAGGTCGTCATAAAGTCAATAGTAGCGTAACGCTATATTACAATGCCTAATCCGTTCACCCCATTTTATCTATCATATCATCGACAGGCAATCCCTTATGATCGATTATGATTGTCTGCCCTGTGCGTGTATTTGTTTAATTTATACAAGCGGTTGTACTTCAGCAATCACACACTCATGACAGATCAAACATGAAAATCAGATGGCTATAATATTCCAAGATGATCGACAAGTTTAATAAGGCAGCGTTTTATATAGAGCAATTTTTGTGTTATTTTTTTAATCAGATATAATAATGTATTATGAATCCGCAGTCCCCGGGTTAGAAAACATACGTCTTACCAACTAGACCACAGAAGTCGTCAATACAATGAATTAATTAATTTATACGCAGTACACTTTTATTCAGTTCCATTCATTGTCTATCAACTCGCGCACAGAATGACCTTATTGAATGAATTTTCTGATATCTATATCTTTCATATCTCGGTTTAAAAAATAAAAATAAAACTTCTTAATAAACTCTGCAAGTATAACTGAGTCACTCCACAGGGAAACATGAGTAACATTGTCCCTTTTGTCATTACCCTACATTTAGACTTAAAGGTCTATTTATTTTCAAATGATTTGATATAATTGGGTTAAACCAATATCAAATGTAAAATAAATTCAATTGAATCATGCCACATTTGTTATTTATTAATATTTTACAAAAAAAATCAACTTTAATTAAACAATAAACATTGTGCAGGAGGTAACGATGTAGAAAGCCGCCTACCCACGAGAAAAAACAATTAAAAAATATCCAATTTAATTTTTCAAGAATGACAACACCGAGCGGCCATGTTAGAGTGCCACGACACACATCTCTATGGAGACAAAAGAATGCAACTCGCCAAACGAGCGCCATTTTGCGCAAATTTGGAGGGAAGTCCCGAGGGAGTGGAGTCTCTTCCCACCCCTTACAATGCCAAGTCCCCTCGCAAAGTGGAGAGGGCGATGGATGGGTGTGGGAGGTTGCTGACAAAATGGCGTCGTTATGATGTAATTAGTGAGGAATTCTCGGCGGAAATATGCTTCTGTGACCAGAAGTTCGTTTATCTCTAACAGGAATTCAGATATCTACTTTTATTGCAGGGAATATGGAAATGATTCATGATTTGATTCTCATGACTCGATACCACGATCTTTTTAATGGGTTTTCATGGCTACTGAATTGAATTTTGAATGCTCATTATAAAGTCAAGCCATAAGATCTCCACTTATTTCCATTGTCTTTGCTTTTACAGTTCGGAAATTCTAGGATGAGTCCTGTGACATCTCACAAATTTGCCCCAATACAACCTTATGTAATGTATTTACCTAAATAACTTGCTATTTATTAGAATTGAGGCTTATATTGAAGTTAATAAAAAAATACTGAACATCGTTACAAGGTTGTATTGGGGCAAATTTGTGAGCTGTCACAGGACTCATCCTAGAATTTCCGAACTATAGTAAACCAAATCTGTCTCACAAAGGATGATAAAAAAATACACAGTCCATAGTTTCATCATACACACCACACTCGCAACCGGGATTTCCACGATATCCATTCTGTAAAGGTGACTAGCCACAATTAGTTAGTTTATATGAAATTTATTAATATGTAGCTGGAAAGTCCGTCTAAGGACGTGTGAAAACCGCAGCGGCGGCTGGTCCCGAGTTGCGCTAGTGCGCTGAGCACCAACGCACCTCGAGACGCTGAGTGAATATGAAATATCGCTGTCTCACGGTTTACTGTACATCTCTGTCTGCCCTATATGAATTAACGTTTCCGTCCGGTGCGTATTGGAGATCGCTCTGGTAGTATTGGGAAACATGGCCGGTCGATTTGAAAGGGATTTTTTTTTAATTTTCACTTAAATAAAAATCCTCGTACTATTTGTCAGTATTTTATACAGATTTAATCTGTACAAATATTTAACATTTTTGGAAGTCATGTTTGCGAATGTATAATTTAATTATTGCGAACTATTTCTCCGGTTCAGCGCACCAACGCACCTGCAGACCAGCCGCCGCTGGAAAACAGTAACTACATATATTGTATTTTGTTTTATCAAACAGGCTGCTACAAAGCGCCACCAAAGCATATCTTGGGTAAACTCGTTCTTACCAACCAGGAATCACAATAGAAAAAAATTGCAACCCCACTGGTACTCGAACACTGTACCTTTGATTAATGAACCACACAACTTAACCACTGAACGATGACGGCTGACAAATTCTTACATTTAATGTTTTTTTAATTTAATAAAAGACAATTCACATTATATGATAAATATAAGTATAATTTGGGTTATTTATTTATTTATCTAATTTATTTATTTAACACTTTTATTTCAATTACAATCTGGCTGGCTCAATGCCAATCGGCAATCTCTTCCAACCAACCAGACAAAAGTAAATTTACATGGTTGCATAAATCATTCAAATGACTATCCATCCCCACGAAATCCATAAACACATACGTGAGCATATGCCCACGAACCCCACAAAGACGGACAATCATCCGATCATTCTTTTTCATATAAAGTGAGATATCATCAATTAAAAGAAAAGGAAGGAATGGGGGAGAGGAAAGGAAAATAAAAATCGGGAATGAAACACGATATATTAGTGACTAGAAATTAAGAGTTTTTTCAGTCGCTTCTTAAAGCATGCCAAGGACGGAGCGAGTCTTATATTGGTTTGTAACTGATTCCAGAGTCTCACCGCATGGACAGTAAAGGACGACGTGAAAAAAGGGGAGCGGTGAACTGGAAAGGCCATTAAACAATCTATGTTTGAGCGTAGCGCTGATACATGATTGGAAAGACGCCGAAAATTTTCGGCAAGATAAGAGAGAGCGGCGGGACAGTTATTGTAATTTATTATTGTCATTTTAAAAATATTACAATAAATACCTTTAAGTTGAGTATAAAGATGGAATGGTGGTGGCTGTGGCCACTAGATCAGACTCCTGAATGGTCACTCCGGTGATTGTCACTATTAAAGTTTCAATTTCTTCATTAACAAAAATTTCCACATTTTTAGTTCCTAGTATTTTCTTAAAAAGACGCTGAAAATTTTCACCGAGATAAGAGGTGGTGGTGTGACAGTTAAGGATATTATACAATAAAGACAGTATGTAAATTTGGCGTCTATTTCTAACATTCAACCAGTTCAATGCCTTCTGGTATGAGGTTATATGATCGTACTTTCGTAGGTTGAAAATAAACCTTAGACACACATTTTTAAGACGCTGTAATTTGTCTAGCTGTTCCTCTGTAACATCCAAATAACAAACGTTCGCATTGTCCAGAATCGGAAAGACCAGAGATTGGTATATATTACATGTAAAAATAAATAACTACCTATGCTGCATTTTCTTTTTTGAATTTTTGTCTGTATATAATATAATATTTTTTTATTATTATTTTGGTTCCATTTAAATAAAATGTTTATACATACTATAAGTTTTCATTGTGTCAGAAATATAGAAGGCGTCGTTATTCTGAATCAAATATGTTTAAGTGTCATTTCTTTAATGATTTATAAAATAAAATCTGCACAAAACATCCTGACATCCAAGCGACCCGCGAGCCATAGATTGGCGACGTCTTTTCTATAATATTCGTACACGTTTTTTTTAAAATTGTCAGGAAAACAACCCAAAACTCCCGAGTAGAAGTCAAACATCTTTTCAAATAGGCTACAAAAATCGTCAGAAATGAAATTCCGAATAAATGTAACCAAATCAAACACACCTGCAATTACCCCATAGATGGGTGATCCCTCACAGAGCTCCCTCCACCCACGGCAACTGACTTCTTCCACCGTCTCTCATCTCCCACCCTCCAACTACCAGCCCTCCTTCCCCATCCTAAAGTCTGACTCCTGAGAGATAATAGCGACTCAAGATGAACCTATTGTCTGCTTCCGTTAGACTTGAATCATATTCCTGCTGTCTGTATCATATATTATATCAAACAGCGATAAAATATTTATTTATTGTAAATATGAAAAAGGTGCATATTACAACAGGAAAGTCTGACGATCTTCTCTCTGCCTACCCCGACAGGGAAATGGCGTGATAGTATTTATGTACGTAAAATACGCATTATACAATAGTAATAATATTTATAATAAAAATAATTAACAGCGCAGCTTTTCAGTGAGCATAAAGGTCCTAAACGTAGGCAGCTCACACTTCGAATCCATTCTCTGGCACTGTCATCAAAAAAAAAGAAAATGAAAACTCAGTAGACACATGCCACGCATGTCAACTGATCAGATATTCACCATCCCTAGAGTTAAAACATTTTTCGCCCAAAGGAAATATGTCTATTTCGCTCCCATGACATACAATAGAGTGCCGAATTCAATAAAGACAAAAGGGAATAAAAAAACCAGGCAGTGGATCGAAGCGTGCATGCCCAGCAGAAACTGAGTAGGATAAAGCCATGGATAGACACCAAACTCACTCATATAGAGATATCGTAGATACTCACTCATATAGAGATATCGTAGATGGATTTGAACCCGCAACCTCCGGGTTGGGACACAGGCATCTTACCAACTATGCCACGTGGTTGTTATTGCAACAGGAGTTTGAATACTTGGACTTGTAGCAAAGGTTTGTGTGAACTCTTAAGTGTGGTGTATTATATGCGACACATTATGGAATGGACTTTTTGGTCTGTCTGGAGTGATGAAGTGTGAGGGGTTTGATTCGCGTGACATATACATATGTATAGTACCCGGTGGTAAGTAATACACATCGGTCTTAAGGAAGACACTGTCGCTTTGTAGAGCGCCGTCTCTGTCGCACGCACTGTTAGCGCATCGTGCGACAGAGACGACGCTCTACAAAGCGACAGTCACTTTCTTAAGCCCGGTGTGTATTATTTACCGCCGGGTACTAGCAACGGGGTATTGTATAGGTATAATAAAAAATCGGAAATAAATTTTAATTTATTTTTCAATGTTATATGTCCCCTCAGTAAGATACAGGCAAAAACCTAGTTTACTGGGGTCACGACAAATGAAATGCAACAACCCCAAATCCATAAAAAATGTGTGCCCACATTAAATTTCTTTCCATATATAAATAAATCATAAATAAATAATATAAGGAAAATTTATATAGCGCCGTTTAAAGAGCATTCTCCTGAAGATTACTCGTACTCGGGATTCAGACGCATCATTATTTACAAATCAATAATAAATATTAAAAATAAATTAGGATAGGAAAGTGGTGGCTGCCGCCATTTACTCGTATGTCGTATCATCGCTCACACGTCTTGGAATTCCATAGTTATACACTAGAATCTATACCTATACCCCACACAGATAATATTAAAGATCTGGGTGTCTTGTTCCTCAGGAATCTCGCATTTGGTCCTCACATAGAAGTTATGTGCAACTCAGCTTATAAAACTCTAGGATTTGTAATGAGAATCTCTAAATCGTTTGAAAACCAATTGGTGCTCAAAACGTTGTTTAATTCATTGATCCGTAGCAAACTAGAAAGCAACACTTGCATTTGTAGCCCGGTGGGGGCGCAGAATTCACTCATGGTGGAGAAAGTACAAAAGAAATATCAAAGATATCTCTATATGAGTGAATTTGGTGTATATCCATGGCTTTATCCTACTCAGTTTCTGCTGGGCATGCTCGAGTATAACTCCTTGAGTGTAAGAAGAGATCTGCGTCTCCTGGTATACGTTGTCAGACTCGTTCGAGGAGTTGTGAACTGTCCAGCATTACTACAAAGATTAGCGTTAAATGTTCCTAACAATTCCACTAGACTGCGCCGGCAAGAACTGTTCTCAATAACATACGGCAAGAACGGGTCTTCCAGCCGCTATGCCTGTTGGAAGGGCCTTAACTGTTCTGAACGGGACTGCTTCGGATATTGACATATTCCATATCACATTACCAAAAGCAAAAGTAAATTATCTTCTAAGATTGAGCGCGTTAGAAAGCACTCATCAACGTACTGAAGTGACTTTGAATATATGTGTATGTTTGTGTGTATATATGTATGCATATACATTATTTTTCATTTTATATAAATTTTTTTATTCTATATAATTTTTCTTTATTTTTAATGTTAACATTTTTTGTATTTTTCAAAGTAATTGAGTTCATCTGAATAGGTTAGCATAAAAATTTGAGGACTCTCAATAATAATAATAAAATGATAATTTATATAGCGTCATTCAAATAGCAAACTCTTCTCAAAGTCATCATCATCATCATCATCATTGTCAACCAGGGTCGATCCACTGCTGGATGAAGGTCTCCCCAAGTTGACTCCAAACAGTTCGGTCCTTTGCTCGCCGATGCCACGTGATGCTGCCATGCTTCCTGATTTCGTCCATCCAGCGTACCTTCGGTCTTCTTCTAGGCCTCTTTATGCCTCTTGGATACCATTGGATTATTTCGGATGTCCATCGGGAGTCTGACATTCTGGCTACATGTCCGGCCCATTGCCACTTCATTCTTTTGCACACCTTTATAACGTCTTCTACCTTTGTTATATTGCGAATCCAGGTGTTTCGTTTACGGTCTCTTTTAGTATATCCTAACATGCATCCGTCCATGCTCCTTTGTGCTGTCTGGAGCTTTTGCGTGTTCTTTACTGTGAGCGTCTATGTCTCGCAGCCATACGTAAGTACTGGAAGAATGCACTGGTTGTAGACCCTTCGCTTCAAGGATATTGGGAGATTACTTTTGAAGATGTTGTTCAAACGTCCAAATGAGCTCCACGCCAGTTTGGTCCTTCGTGCTATTTCCTCCGATATGCCACCTACAAAGGAAATAAGTTGGCCTAGATACACATATTCCTGGACAAGTTCTAGCGGTTTTCCATCCACGTTTATTGGTTTTGGGGTAGCAAAGCCGTTCATCATATATTTGGTTTTTGAAATATTCATTTTTAAACCAACTTCCCTGCTGACCTCTGCCAATTCTTGCAGTTGGTGCTGAAGATCATTCGGGTTTTGTGAGAATATAACGATATCGTCTGCAAATCTCAAATGACTCAGGTATTTTCCATCAATCACCAGCCCTTTACTTTCCCATTCTAGTTTTTTAAATATGTATTCCAGTGTAGCTGTGAATAATTTTGGGGAAATAGTGTCTCCTTGACGAACTCCTTTACCGATTCAGAAGGTTTCCGAGGATTTGTGGAGATGTATTTTTGCTGTTGCATCCTTATAGATGTTATTGAACAACTGAGTGTATGCTCTATCAATGCCTTGTGTCTTTAGAGCTTCTAGTATAGCAGCTTTTTTGACTGAGTCAAATGCCTTTTCGTAGTCCACAAAGGCTAAGTACAGGGGGAGTTCGTATTCCTCACATCGTTCCATTATTTCTCGCAGCACCTGAATATGATCCATGGTACTGAAACCCTTCCTGAATCCAGCCTGTTCTCGTGGTTGGTTCATGTCAAAAGTATTCGAGAGTCGGTTGGTTAAAATCTTGGTAAAAATTTTGTAAAGGGTAGGTAGCATGCTAATCGGACGGTAGTTCTTAAGATCCTCTTGATCGCCTTTCTTATGGAGAAGTATTATAGTTGCAGATTTCCAATCTTCTGGAATGTCTTTTTCTTGAAGGCACCTGTTGAAAAGTGTTGATAAGATGGTATCCACTTCTCGACCTGTTTGTTTAAGGACATCAATGGACAAACCGTCGGTACCAGTGGCCTTACCGGATTTCATTCCGTTGATTGCGTATCTGATTTCTCCTGGCAAGATCGTTGGGATATTTTCGTCCTTAGTTAAATAAATAAATAAATAAATAAATAAATATTAGGTTTATTGACAGCAACATAGTATGTACAAGATCAAATCTGAATAACATTTCTAAAAACACATAAATTGCTGACAATACATCAGACGCAGAAGCTATCAAAAGGTCTGGGCTCATCTAATAGCATCCCCTCGGCCAAAATACACCCCACCAATATAGGGCGAACCCAGCCACGGGGACACCAGATGTTTTTCAGCCCACACCCTTAGACACGTAGAAACAGGAATATATACAAAAAAATAAACACAGAAAACAAATATAGTAGTTGTTTCTAGATTCAGATTTGTATCTGGTATAGTTACAGTATCTGTATCGGCATATAGTTCCCTATAAAATTCTTCCGCTCTCTTCAGGATAAGGTCTCGTTGTTTGGTTACAGTATTATCAGACAGTTTAAGTGCAATGATGTGGCGTTTTCCTAAAGACATATTTTGCTTTAGCTTTTTCAGACTTCTTCTATTCTCAATCGTTCTTTGAACCATTTTTGTGTTATATTCGCGGATATCTTTACGAATATTTTTGCGTAGCATTCTATTGATCTCTGAGAAAGATGGTGATGTAGAAGCGGGTTGTGTAGATATCATTTTTCTTCTTTGTTTCATAAGATCTAACGTTTGCTGCGACAATTTTGATTCTTTTTGAGGATATGAGCCGCCGTAGTTTGTTGCACTCTGTACTATCTGTTCTGCTATTGCTTCTATTGTAATCGGAAGCTGTGGTTCGCTGAGGATTTCAAATCGATTTTTGAGGTCTAGTTGGAATCCATTTTTATTTTTAGCAAGTAGATCGTTGTTTATTACTATTTTCTCCTTTTTCTTAATCACTTTGAGACGTTCAGTTTTGGTGTTGATCTTTATTTTGGCTCTTACTAGGCGATGATCACTGCCTGTTTTAAAGCTGTTGAGAACAGTGCAGTCTTGGACAGTAAATCTTTTGTTTGACAGGATGAAGTCGATTTCATTTGTGTTACCTGTTGGGCTTTTCCATGTCCATTTCCTAGAGTATTTCTTTTTGAAAAATGAATTCATAACACAAAGTGAATTGCTTTGAGCAAACTCCACAAGCCTGTTTCCTCTGTCATCTCGGGTGCCTATCCCAAATTTTCCCACTGATTCGTCATCTTTGTGAAGACCGCCGATTCTTGCGTTGAAATCTCCGATTACAAATTTGAAGTGGGATGTGTTTGCATCATACATATTTTGAACTTCCTGGTAGTACTCTTCGATACAATCATTAGAGTAACTTTGTGTAGGGGCATATGTCTGTATTATTTGCATTCGATATCGCTTGTTTATTTCGAAAGTTAGGGACGCCACTCTGTCAGAAGAGCTCTCAGTCGTGATGATGTTATTCATCCATTTCTTGTGGACAATAAATCCCACTCCGCTGGTTCTTCCATCTTCTGTACCTCTGAAATACAGATGGTGTCCATCCTTCAATTCTATGAGATCTTCTCCTTTTCTTCTGACTTCGCTTAGCCCTACGATATCCCAATTGATGTGCTTAAGTTCTTCTTGGAGTTCAGTGATATGGGCCTCACTTGAGAGGGTACGAGTATTGAATGTCGCGATGTTCATTTGGAAGCAGCCGTTACCGATCCTCCGTGTCCGTATCGAAGGCTCCCTTCTAGGACCGCTGCTGTAGCCCTGTCTGGGACGTCTTCCGGAGGGTGTTTTTATATATTGTTTCATCATTCATGGGGGTTTATTGGACAAGAAGTACTTTGGTCTCCCCTTATACCGCGCTGCCCAAGCGTATTGGTATGAGGTTTTATTTCGGGTTTTCCATCCCTATAGCACTCTTGTCAGAGTCTTGTTATGTACAGGTATTTATGTACAGGTTTTCTGTTGGGGTTTTCCTTCCCTTAGCTGGTGTGGTCTGGTTTTTAGGCGCCAGAAACTCGCCTTTCATCCTTCCGCTATCTGCTATGGTCCACATAGTGTGACCACATTGCCCAGGGTTCGCGACGGGGACGCTAACGAATCGGACTAGCCAGTAGTGTTGCTGATAGTATGCAACTAGGCGTTCCACAGCATTTTGTAGACTTACACCTTCCAGCATAGTGTAAGTCACTGTGACCCTACTGACAATTCGAACACTTCTCAAAGTATCTCTAACTAATTATTGTACTGTATTGTATTACAGTTTTGTTGTATACTAAATACAGTACAACCTGACGGGCTAATTGCTATGTGACAATCTTTTCCAATCAACTAGAAATAACAATCTTTTCCAAATAACATTCTTTTAAAACTGCTTAACTATTTCAATGTATTACTGCCTAACTATCTCAATGTTGTTTCATCTATTTCATTTCCCATTTGTCATTTTGTTAAATTTGGCCTCCTTTGAGGCTTTTCTTTTTTCCGTTCTTGCTGACAGTTAGTGGTAACCTGAGGTGGTATATGTGGGTTTACTTTTTATTTTGTTTTCTGCCATACGTTTTTGTTTTTTTTATTTATTCTTTAATCTAGATATGCGGGGGTGTGGGACGAAAGCCCCCCGATGCCCTTGCGGTCGGGCTCGCCCTACATTGGTGGGGTGTATCTCGGCCGGGGGAATGTTTGTGGGATGAGCCCGGACCTTTTAATGTCTTCTCTCTAGAATGTATTTTTTTTGTCATATTTATTTTCTGTGTTTTTTTTTATCTTCTTATTCTACGTGTTCAAGGGTGTGGGCTGAAAAACATCTGGTGTCCCCGTGGCTGGGCTCGCCCTATATTGGTGAGGTGTATCTTGGCCGGGGGTGTTATTAGATGAGCCCAGACCTTTTGATAGCTTCTGTTTTTTAATGTATTATCTTTTTAATGTGTTCTTGAAATGTGTCTTAATGTATTATGTACACACTATTTTGCTATCAATAAACCTGTATTTATTTATTATTTATTTAAAATATATTAAAAAGCATTAAATGAAAACAAACAGAGATCCTTTTTAAAAAAAATGGATCCCGACGGGATTTGTAATTTCTACTGAAATAGTTAAATAAGCAGTGTTTGACTGAATAAAATACAATTATATATATGAAAATATCTATACATATATTAGAATGTTAAATTAACCGTGTCAGATGTGGTATTACATCACTCTGAGGGGCGGACGTACCGGGCTGAAGACAGACTAATCCCGTGGCCGATTATAATTAAATATGAATCCGCAGCACATTATCTGGCGCGTGATTATTGCCTGATAACGGCCGCGTGTTCAATGTTAATTACTTCCTACCTATCACTCCCGGGAAAGGGGATATCAGGCTTATAGCGTACACACAATTATTTATTTAACCAACTTAATTTTAATAATAGTCCCCCTTTTGACGCCTACCTACTCCCCTGCCCTTATCACCCCACTACTGCCCTTCCCCTCTCCTATACCTATTTAGTTCATTTTCACCTGACGAGAAAGACGAAGGTCTTTGAAACCAGTTGTGAACTCACAAAAATAAAACAGTGACGAATACCAAAAAACTTGTGCAAGGGTGGGGCCTGAAAAACATCCAGTTTCCTCGCCGCTGGGCTAGCTCTATATTAGTGGAGTGTATGTCGGCTGGGAGGGATGTTATGAAATGAGCCTAGACCTTTTGATAGCTTATCTTTTAAATGTATTTTCTACTATAAATCTTGAGATATACGAGTGTATGTGATTTTGGAATGTATTTAAATATGTGCATACAGTACCCGGCGGTAGGTAATACACATCGGGCTTAAGAAAGAGACTGTCGGCCATAGTCGGCTAGCTTCGGCTTTGTAGAGCGTCGTCTCAGTCATTCATATATACCGGACTGTTAGCGCATCGTGCGACAGAGACGACGCTCTACGAAGCCGAAGTTAGCCGATTATGGCCGACAGTATCTTTCTTAAGCCCGATGTGTATTACTTACCGCCGGGTACTGTACTTTATTACTATCAATAAATATATAGTTATTTTTGTATTATTATTCGTAAAAAGTAGTATGTGTATTAGAGTACCTTGACTGAGAGATTTAATGTTCCAAAAGGGTAAAGCAAGGAGTCGTTATGTCACCATAATTATTTCATATTTAGCTAAATTACTATGTGATATTGAAGTGTATTTAAATATATTATGTACATACTATGTTGCTATCAATAAACCAATATTTATTTATTTAAAAAAAATTGTTTTTGTAAAATTGTATTAAAAATTGTTGTAATAAACATGACACCGCAACGTAAAATAAATGTCTTTTTTAATATTCAAGATAATTATTTATTTATTTATTAATACAATAAAAAATATTCATAAATGACTGTCCAAACTCTGCTAAACAGTATAAAGATCCGCTAAAATAATATTTCACAACAGTATTTTAGTAACAACTTTTGTGTAAGGGCGTGAAACCTTTACGTTAAAAGTCACTGAGAAGAGCTGATTAAACGTAAACCGTGGGAGTTGTAAAATAAGGTGTATTGATGCGGAAAAGATGAAATATGTGTGTACAATATCCACATATTCTGTTATGTAACTCATGACTGAGCATCGTGACTCCCATGATAGCCTCTGACTCATCTCTCCTCTGCATCCATCCCTGCACTCCACGACTCGAAGGGCAGTTGTTAAGGTTAGTCCAGTTGCCTCTCTCACTTGGTCAGTCCAACGCATTGAGATTGTTCCCCTCTGTGCGTCTTCCTTCCACGTCTCCAGTAACCACAAGTCTCTTCAAACTGTCTCCTTGGCCACGAGCAATGTGCCCAAAGAATTGGAGGACTCGTCGAAGGCATATTGTCGACAATCTGTCGGTGATTCTCAGTTCTTCGAGACCGGAAGCGTTTATTTGCCTTACCTTCCATGGAACTCGTTACATCCTTCTTCAACACCATGCTTCAAGAAGACAACCCTTATTGGGAGAGTTATAAAAATATATGTAATTTATTTTTATCAAACACTGTTTATTCCACTTTTTTGTGACGGTATAACCCTACCGGTTTCAAGGCTTTCACCTCATCTTCAGGGGAGCGCAAACAAGACTAAATGCTGTTCGAACTGGTACCGATATACACGCTTCAACGGTTGGGGGCTGAGGGGTGAGGGAGGCATGGGACAATTTCGACCAAGAGCGGAGAGATTTTTGGGAAATAACTGTTCAACAGATGTTTGGATTGGTGTACTGACTTAGAAATTTCTAGGGCCTCTAATCTATCCAATTTATTTCCGTTACTACTGATATGTAAGAATTTGGCATCATAGATAGAAAATGTATGTTTTTCACGGTGACAATGATTAGCCATTTCAGAATAAATTAGAGGATTTGTTAAGGCGGATTTGTGTTCACGAAATATATTTTCAAAAGATCTTCCTGTCTTTCCTATATAGAAATGATCACAGTCAGCACATAAAAGGGTATACACAGCACTGTTGCTAAGTATTCCATTTTTGCCTTTCCCATTAAATAAGAGTTTCCGGAGATTAAAATTAGTGTAAAAAGCTGGTTTTATGTGACTTGGAATATTTTTGGTTATTTCATATGATATGTTTTTTATAAATAGGACTTTGCTCCATTTATAGGTATGCTTATAGGTGTCGTTAAATATGTAATTTATTCAGCTGTGTCAGTTTTGTTGAGTAGTCGCGACAGCTACCTATCGCAAAACTAAGCTAGGAGTGGCATCTCTTTCTATAATTGCCCTGCCCTAATGCTAGCATAAATCTCCGACTTACTCCGGCTTCTCTAATTAATGGTTATCTTCTATTTGCACAGATAAAAATACCGATTATTTGCATAATGAAACACTAACTGATATAAATACTTATATAAATATATCGGGTGTTTGTTTGTTCGTCTCTCCGCTAATTCATATTAATTTTTCCATAATATATTTCTACATATCTATAATTTCTGGCTGATAATGATACGAATATGGGATTGCGACAGCTAATTGCATCATTGATTAGAAGTCATATTTTGATTATATAAAAGAAAAACTCACTAATCTTCAACTCATATCAGAAAAGGAAAATTGTAAAAAGTCAAACAAATTGGTTATACGGTTTATTCACGTTTCATTTGTACGTCGATGTCTTGCAACAAGGGATACAAAAACTCGATAGCATCAAATTTCTTAGTGTCTGTCTTAATAGTAAGCCCTTTCAGCTTCGGACGTCGCGTGGCCATCAGATGAGAACATGGTCCTAAAATACAAAATCATTATTAAGTTAATAAATTCTGATGCAAATATACAAAAGTATTATAATTTATTTTTATCAAACACTGTTTATTCCACTTTTTTGTGACGGTATAACCCTACCGGTTTCAACTGGTACCGATATACACGCTTCGAACAGCATTTAGTCTTGTTTGCGCTCCCCTGAAGATGAGGTGAAAGCCTTGAAACCGGTAGGGTTATACCGTCACAAAAAAGTGGAATAAACAGTGTTTGATAAAAATAAATTACAATGTCTTTAAACCTCCACAACGTTAATGCCTTAACTATAAACAACATACAAAAGTATATATAAAAAAAAAACGCGAGACAATGAAACTCAAAACCACCAGACGGAAGACAATCATTCTACCACTAAGCAACGAGGTTTAAGTATTACAGTGGAACCTCAGATTTCGAACATATTGTTTTAATTGTGTTCTTTGACAAACCTTTTCAATGACAATGTCATGTCTTATATACTTAGAAAAATAATTTAAATCGCAGACAAAAACAAATGTCATTGGACAGGTTTTAGTGAGATAGGAGAGAGAAAGGACACCAGAAGGAAAATCACCTGACGCTCCTTTTCCAAACAATATCGTCTCTCCTTCTCTCCACCTGCCTCACCACCTTCCACTTACGCCATCAGCTCTCCTGAGTACATGTGGAGTGCAGCTAAATTTCCATTTAATTTGTTTATTGTAATATCAAACGCGATGTGTATTTTGGGAGTTTGGAACGGATTAATCTAATCAACATTCATAGTTGCTGTGCCTCGTAGTCGAGGATCTCCTCACCACTCCAACGTCAATCTTGAGCTGCTCTTGCACGTCGATCGTGTGATCTTCTGTGAGGACACAGACTGATTCTAGATGCACGCTCCCTCCCGCAGACCCTGCTGAGTCGCCTGGCAATGGTTGATCCATGTTCGCAGGACGCTGACTGTTTCTCACACATCTAGCCATTGAGACGCCATCAGCCCGAGAACAAATGGCTCTCCATGCTCCATGGTCCTGAGCCACTTGCTTCCAGCTCTCAGGCGCCGCGCAGCGCTCGCAGACTGTCCTTATAGCGCTTTATCTGCCCACCAACCCTTCGTTTGCCCACTATATCACCGTACAAGACGCGTTTTGGAAGTCTATGATCCTCCATGCGTATCACATGCCCGGTCCATCGCAATTTCGCCTTTACAACCATACTTCTAATGGGAAAAATTGAATCAGTTTTCTTACAACCTTCAGGATAAAGTTGGAACTGAAAAACCGAGTTTCCACTGTATATATTGTATTTCTGTAGCATCAAAACATCGTAAAACACCGTAGTCCCTTAGCCCTAGTAAAATCCTTATGTAAACACTCGATCAATTTGCACTGGAGACGTTCCCCCTCCACGCACCCTGACTTCTGAAACAGGGGTTTACATCGGCTTTTTGGTTCGCACCAGTGGAAGGCACGTAACGTAACGTATATTCACCCGCTGTCCCACCACTGCATGGGTAAACACCTTAAACCTCACCGATACATCATCTAGCGTGAATTTCATATGTAAATATGTACATTTTATGTTATTCTTTTAGGAGAATTCTTTGTGAAACATATCATTTCTTTGATATTCGTAAAAATTCTTTTCAATATTCGAGTTTACTGTGTGAACATGGGATCAAAAAGTTAAATGGCGCATATTTTACGAAGTTAATGAAACAGTAGAAAAATTAAGCACATGTATTATATAACATTTTCGTTGTGTACTGTACGGGCTGTTTCGTTGTGTACTGCACGGGCTGTTTCGTTGTGTACTGCACGGGCTGTTTCGTTGTGTACTGCACAGGCTGTTTCTTTGTGTACTGCACGGGCTGTTTCGTTGTGTACTGCACAGGCTGTTTCGTTGTGTACTGCACGGGCTGTTTTCACACAGAAGATCACACGATCGACGTGAAAGACCAGCTTTGACGTTAGAGTAACGTTAGAGTGGCGAGGGGATCCTCGACTATGAGACCAACGGAAATTGAAGCCGTTCCCTCCGGGTTGGTAGACAGACGTCTTACCTACTAGGCCACGGATTTCGTTCAGTGCGTTAAGTGTCCATTAGTACTGTACAAGAGTCCATTAGAACTGTATTAAGTATCCATTAGTACTGTATAAAGTGTCCATTAGTACTGTATAAACTGTCTATTAGTACTATACAAAGTGTTCATTAGTACTGTATAAAGTGTCCATTAGTACTGTATAAAATGTCCATTAGTACTGTATAAAGTGTCAATCAGTACTGTATAAAGTGTCCATTAGTACTGTATAAAGTGTCCATTAGTACTGGATAAAATGTCCATTAGTACTGTATAAAGTATCCATTAGTACTGTATAAAGTGTTCATTAGTACTGTATGAAATGTACATTAGTACTGTATAAAATAGAAGTGCTAAACAATAATACATCAGCGGCTTCCAATAAATTGAAATCACGAAACCCTTTTTTTTTTTTTTTTTTTTTTTTTTTTTTTTTTTTACCTGGTGAGTTTATTGCCATGCGGCAATCTCTTCCAACCAACCAGAAATATGTTTTTTTTTATTTTAGTGTAAAAATTGGACACCTGACAATTTTTACTGATTATAAATAAAATATCTCAAATAACGTATTGAAAATATAGTGTCTTCAGCATAACGGAGAGCATTGTTTTAGATTGTTTGGGTATATAACATAGAACGAACGAATGAAGAAAGATTAACAAAACAAATATTATATTTAGTGCAAATTGAGTGCAAGGCGTGGTAAAGGAAGATAAAGGAAAGTATGGTCGGATCAAGTTAATGATATTTTGAAAGAAGGAAACGTAAAATTTTGTTTAAACACCTTTGTGGGATTTGGTATACACAAAAAGAAATACTAACTGTGAGAAACTGCAAGATGACGAGAAGAAAGAAGAATATGTGTAGAGATTGTATGAAAAGGTGTTAAGGATGTTTGTCGAGTTAGGAACGTATGGCTCTCAGTCCTCTCTGTCTACCCGGGCAGAGAAATGGCGTGATAATATGTATCTATTAAATGTAAAAAAAAGTGCGTGAAGGTGCAATCGAACTGAACTGAAGATTTTATGACCTACAATGACAAAACCACCTTCATATAATATTCAAAAATAATTAAACTTCATAAGCATGTAAGTATTGGGTGTTAACATAAGTTGTGGCCGTTTTTTTTTTTTCAAATTTAAAAATGAGCATCAAAACTAAAACTAAATGGTAAATGTTATACGTCATTCGAAAGAAAATTTTCTGCTCTACAAGATATTGTGTTTGCTTTTACGTTACATATATTATTTTATTTGATTACAAGCCTTCAAAATATAATGTCAAGTAGATGAAAGTGAGCATTTTCGATACCTCCTTCTGTTCGCGTTCAATCGAGGGAATAAAAGCTGTCAAAGATGCTTGCGATATTTGCAAAGTGTACGGTGAAGATGCTATGAATGAAAGGACAGCTCGTCGATGGTTAGGGAAGTCCTGCCGCACCCTTCATATTCTCCAGACCTCGCGCCGTCGGTTTCCACCTCTTCCGGTCGCTTTCGAACAATTTGCGCGGCATTTCTTTCAATAATGACGTTGAATTGCGGACATGGTTGGACGAATTCCTCGAGTCAAAATCGGATGGTTTTTATCACACAGGCATTGAAAAACTTGTAGAACGTTGGCAAGAAGTTGTAAATAATGAAGGAGAATACATTATTGACTAATTTATTGTAATTTTTTTTGTTGGGTCCTCTTCATTTGGAAAAAAACGGACACAAATTATGGTAACACCCAATATAAGAAAAAACAGAGTATATGGTATATACTCGTAGAGTTTAGTACTATCCACGGTCTCAGACATCACTGCGAGTCTTGGGACGTATTCCCCGCGGATAAAGAGAGGTTAGACTATATCAAAGAGAGTCGTCGACATATTTAGGCTCTTTATGATTTCCTCGTCGTTCAACGTCAATTCAGTTAGAAAGCGAAGCTGTGCCATGGAGTTTATGTTTTTTTTCTTTTTCCTCTTTAAGTGAGTGAGTCGTTGAACACCAGCAAACTCACCGGCCACACCGCTGTACTGCATCTATGACACGCCAAAGTGAGAGGATCGGAGCACACCGGCATGTTTTTTTATTTTTTTTTTCGAAAGAATAAATATAACAGACGTCATTGATATCTTCATATCCACGAATACTAGGCGGAAAAAAATGCTTGTGTCGTACAAAGGGATTAACACATCACGGGATTCGAACAATCCAACGCCTTACCGCCTGGCCATACATGCCAAATAGTAACGGTGATAGGGTGGATCCCTGTCGAACTCCACAAGTAATTATGTTTTCTTCTGAGTTAATTAACACAATTTATATTGATTCCAATTATATATTTTAATAGACTTTAGATACACGTATCACTGCAGATATTTAAATATTCATTACTAACAATATTATTTATTCGTACACTACGCACGACTGCCCTCATCACAGAGATAGAGAGCAACGCCAACGCCATCTAGCGGTACAGGTATGCAAACTGCACACATATCGGCATCCTGCATTAGCGGACTTTTTTTACACGAAATTCCTACAAACACCCACACTTTTTCCCCTGTTGTGTTAGGCAGAGAGGATAGTGCTAAGCTTTCCTATCACGACATACAGTACCCGGCGGTAAGTAATAAACATCGGACTTAAACAAAAAACGTATGAATGACAGAGACGACGCTCCATAAAGCCGAAGTTAGCCGATTATGACCGACAGTATCTTTCTTAAAGAAAACTAAGGTACTGTACTTAATTCGCCTTTTCCATATTCATACACCTTTTTATATAGCTCCTTCTATTTTTCTTACTTCTTATTACTTTTCAAATGTTCTCTGTTATAAGTGCGTGACCAGGCAGTAACGTACTGGACTTGAAAAAAATCGCTGGTTTGAACCCCGGGTTTTATTTATTTAATAAATCTTTTATTGCAAAAACAATCTGGCGGGTTTATTGTCAGGCGGCAATCTCTTCCAACCAACCACACAAAAGTAAATGAAGCAAGTTACGTGGTCGCATAAATCATTCAAATGACTATCCATCCCCACGAAATCCATAAACACATAAAGACGGATAACCATCCGAGCATTATTTTTCATATAAAGTGAGATATCATCAATCAAACCTTAAATCTGAACCCAGTATTTATTATATTTATAGAGATATTAAAGTGTTTAGAAGCAATGTGTACCAGTTACACATCACAGGAAAGGAAGGGTTAAAATCTCTAGAAAAGGCACTTAACTCGCATTTTTTCATTAAAACGTATTGGCAACACCACCAGACTTTTATTTATTTTTATTTATTATTACACATGACAAGAAATATACACAATTTGCGAAAAAACAACAGGTAATTTGATTTGGACATACAATTTTAATGTATCTGGGTTTGTTGCCTTTCATTTGTCGTATCCCCAGTAAACTAGGCTTTTGCCTGTATCTCACTGAGGATACTGGCAAGACTGGCAGCCTTTTTTTCGGGAATCAAACCCGAAACCCCCGGGTAGAAGTTAAGAATGTTACCACTAAGCTAAGGCGGTTGTACATTAAAGTGTAAACAAATAAATAAATAAAGCAAATTTTAAATTCGTAGATGGCAAAATGAACATTTCGCAAATGCAACGGACCCACCCCGTTGCCAGTTTGTGACACCTGAGGCGTAAAGTCCGATAAAGTGCATTCATCCATTCGCTTTGCAATGCAACGCAGTGCAGTATATCAATCTGCACAATTATCCCGCCCTGCAGAGTGCAGTACACCGGTACCTTGCTTTACGAAACAGTTACATATACGAGTATGTTCCTAAATTAATCAAAATCTATGTATGAATTATATGGGTATTGCGTCAATAATGACACATGTATTCAAGTGAACGGGTCCTTGACTGAGTGGTTTAATATTTCAAAAGGAGTAAAGCAAGGAAATGTTATGTCACCCAGGTTGTTTAATATTTAGATAAATTCATGCGTGAAGGTACTACAAATATCGATTGGTGGGATACAAGTGACGATTGCTGATGATATGGTAGTATTAGCGGTGAACTATTTATTTTTTAATACTTTGTTACAAAAACAATCTAGCGTGTGTATTGCCAGGCGGCAATTTCTTCTAACCAACCAGACAAAAGTTAATAAAGCAAGTTACATGGTCGAAAAAAAATATTCAAATGACTACCCATCCCCACGAAATCCTTGAACATATGCCTGACCATACGCCCATAAACCCCACAAAGACGAACAATCACCCGAACATTCCTTTACATATAAAGTGAAATATCACCAATCAAAGTAAAAGGAAGGGATGGTGGAGAGGAAAGGAAAATCAGGAATGAAACACGTTAAATTACTGACTACTAGAGAAAATGTAGGAGGGTCCCTGTGACGTTTGAAATGTCATGTCTCAAAGGGATGGGGTAAAATCGTTTTTTTTTTACAAATCGAATCGGTTTTTTATAAATCGAAAAATTGTTTTTCTCTAAATTGACGTTTTAATTCCTAATTTTCATTATATTGACTTTCTAATGTATTGTATGATTTGTATCTATCTTTGAATAGGCCAAAATCCACTATGAATTAATACTAATTACGAACATTTAATTTTAGGTATAAAAAAATCGAAAATCCAATTATCGTATACCCCATCCCTAGCCAATGCAGACTTACGTAGTAACTTTTGACAAAAGTCACCAAATATTATTTGATTTTAAAAAACTGCCTCATTTTTGCTAATTTGTAACAAGATGTATTAATTTGTCATTATTGTTAGTTTTATGTAATGTATTTACCTTAAATAACTTGCTATTTATTAAAATCGAGGCTTATATTAAAGATGATAATATAATTAATATTACTGAACGTCGTTACAAGGTTGTATTGGGGCAAATTTGTGAACTGTCCAGGTATCATGCTACATTTTCTCTAGCATAGAAATAAATATTTTTTCAGTCGCTTCTTGAAGCATGCCGAGGGCGGAGCGAGTCTATAATTAATTTGTAACTGGTTTCAGAGTCTCACTGCATAAACAGTAAACTCAATTTCTCTAATAATCAACAAAATTCCCATTTAAATAGATATTGTTTACTGACCTTCCCAGTTCATCGCTCTTCATTTTTATATCGTCCTTTACTGTCTGCAGTGAGATTCTTGAATTTGAGATCCCTTCCTTTTCCTTTAATGATATCTCACTTTGACTTTTATTATGTGTCATATATGTTATGTTCATAAATTTCATATCTCACTTTGACTTTTATTATGTGTCATATATATTATGTTCATAAATTTCATATCTCACTTTGACTTTTATTATGCGTCATATATGTTATGTTCATAAATTTCACATCTCACTTTGACTTTTATTATGTGTCATATATGTTATGTTCATAAATTTCATATCTCACTTTGACTTTTATTATGTGTTATATATGTTATGTTCATAAATTTCATAAAGATGAATAATCATTTGAATATTTTTTTATAATCATATAACTTGCTTTATTTACTTTTGTCTGGTTGGTTGGGAGAGATTGCCACCCGGCAATAAGACTGCCACATATTTTTTTTAAAAGTAAATAAATATAGGTTTATTGATAGCAATAGCATATATAAATACATTCCGAAATCACATACTTCGTATATCTCAAGATAAACTGCAAAAAATACATTTAAGAGAGAAGCTATCAAAAGGTGTGGGCTCATCTCATATCATATACCCGGCCAAGATACACCCCATCAATATAGGGCGAGATGGCCGCGAGGACATCAGATGTTTTTCAGCCCACACACATATACCATCACGCCATTTC
Source organism: Odontocerum albicorne (assembly GCA_949825065.1). NCBI lineage: Eukaryota > Metazoa > Arthropoda > Insecta > Trichoptera > Odontoceridae > Odontocerum > Odontocerum albicorne. The sequence continues at coordinate 8,079,573 of OX463867.1, forward strand.
CCTGTCAGGGTAAGCAGAGGACAGAGGGCCAGACTTTAATATCTCAACAAAAATCCTTCATCTCTTCTACATTCGTACCCCTTCTTACACTACTCCTGCCAGTTCTATATTAATAAACAAATAAATGCTACTTTCTTTCACGAAACTTCATCTCAGCATGTTCACCTTACATCAGCTCTGATCATCCCTTCTATAATAGGGGGTAGATTCTATATTACTATGACGCAGGAAGAAAATTGTTGCTAAATTATTTTCAAAGAAGTTCCGTAAACATAGGTTTTGTGGTGCGGTATCCTATTACAGTAAACTACAGTTGAAGTGTTGTTTACTCTGCGCTGATTGGTTGCATGTCATTCTGTTATCCATTGGCTATTGGTATGTGACAGCTGGAGTTTCTATATGTGTCAATAAATTATGTATATCATCAATAAATGCAAGTGATGCTGTGTTTAATCTGCAAAAGAGACAGTTACTAAAACCGTTTCTCAGCATTCTCAATTCCTTCAATATGCATATAATGTCAACCTCCGTAGTCTAGTTGGTAAGACGCCTTATTAAGCCTGCCGATCGTCTAAGAACAGAGGTGTCCAACTGAAGTTTTTTTTACATTAAAAATAAACAAACAACTTAAAATCTAAATATTTCATTACTTCGTAAAATTAATGAAACATTTGTTTTTTACTTTGTAAAACTAATGAAACATTTGTTTTTTACTTTGTAAAATTAATGAAACATTTGTTTTTTACTTTGTAAAATTAATGAAACATTTGTTTTTTACTTTGTAAAATGAATGAAACATTTGTTTTTTACTTTGTAAAATTAATGAAACATTTGTTTATTACTTTGTAAAATTAATGAAACATTCGTTTTTTACTTTGTAAAATTAATGAAACATTGTTTTTTTTTATTATTTGTTCAATTTTAATATCGACTGGTAATTTGGATGTTGCGCATCGCAGTTGATTGGTCAAGCTTTCATCAGTCAACCTGTTTCGACACTCGCAAAAAAAAAGATTCGTAGCGATATGTGGTGCCAAATGCAGTTATAATGCATATTGCCAGTCGCGGGCATGTGGAACTAAAGAATGAAGAGAGACTAACAAACAAATATTGAATGTAAATGTAAGTGAAAGGAGTGATAGAGGAAGATCAAGGAAAGTATGACTAGATCAAGTGAATTATATTTTGAATAAAGTAGAAGTAGAAAGTCAGAGAAATCATATGAGTTTTATGAGAATGTGTAAGAATGTGTGTTGAAATAGGAAAATATGGTGCTTTCTTCTCTCTGCCTACCCTGACAGATACCTATTCCTTGTGTTAAATGATTCTGCACTTATTACGTAAAATATACAATACATATTCCTCGTCTTAAATGATTCTGCACTTATTACGTAAAATATTACATATTCCTCGTCTTAAATGATTCTGGACTTATTACGTAAAATATACAATACATATTCCTTGTCTTAAATGATTCTGCACTTATTACGTAAAATATACAATACTTATTCCTTGTCTTAAATGATTCTGCACTTATTAAATAAAATATACAATACATATTCCTTGTCTTAAATTATTCTGTACTTATTACGTAAAATATACAATACATATTCCTTATCTTAAATGATTCTGGACTTATTACGTAAAATATACAGTACATATTCCTTGTCATAAATGATTCTGCACTTATTACGTAAAATAATGGTCGCAGTCACTTTCTTTATGCCAAACATTCTCCATTTGACCTCTTTAACCCTCCCCTGTCACTACCTGCCATTCTCGCAACGACAGAAATCACATCCCTAACATTCTCCTGACCCCACCTGTCATCCTAAAGTTACTTCTCCCCATTCTCACCATCCGCTCTCTCTTCCTCCCTGGGAGACCGCCCATCAGTCACTCTGGGATTAGAATGGGACGCCCCCAACTCTCCTTGGCACCTTGGGACAATCCGGGACATGACAGGGTGAGGGGTCACTTGGGAATGTCAGTTTTGGGCACCTGCTTTGACAATACATGACCTCTTCACGGTTTATAAAGTTTATTTAGACGTTTATAAGACAGAATTATATTCAAGGAGTTGACAAAAACATTGTATTACACGTTCGTTACATATAGCACGATCTGGCGTACTTATTTCCACCTGGTAATCTCTTCCGACCAACCAGAAGCAGGTTAAAGGTCTTAAATGAAAATCAGATTGATACGCTTGTTTTAAATTTTGAGTTTTAACGGGAATCGAAGACGCAACCACCGGGTACTTGAAAAAACGAAGTATAACCAAAAATAAAGTCCATCAATTCATTAACCTGTAAGCGAGTATGCACGTACAGGTGCGTGTGAAACAAACTTATCTCAAGTTAATACGAACGCACCAGTGCGTTTCACATTAACATCCAAGAAAAGTATAAATTATGCCAAAAAAACTGCATTGATATCTATAGATAATTTGTCATAACAAATTCCAATTCGCAATACAGTTTTCGTTTTTACCGATTTATAATAATAAAACGAAATATTTATCATAATTCTTCACCCTCACAAAAAAATTTTAAAAAATATTTAAAAATCTCACTCCCTGGGTACATATTATTCCTATATAACTCACTCCCTGGGTACATATTGCTCCTATATAACTCACTCCCTGGGTACATATTATTCCTATATAACTCACTCCCTGGGTACATATTGCTCCTATATAACTCACTCCCTGGGTACATATTATTCCTATATAACTCACTCCCTGGGTACATATTGCTCCTATATAACTCACTCCCTGGGTACATATTGTTCGTATATAACTCACTCCCTGGGTAAATATTGTTTCTATATAGCTCACTCCCTGGGTACATATTGCTCCTATATAACTCACTCACTGGGTACATATTGCTCCTATATAACTCACTCCCTGGGTACATATTGTTCCTATATGACTCACTAGTTTACATGTTAAATATCACGCAATAATAAAATGGCTGTTGTGATAACTGAAATGGCTTAAAAATACACCGTTATCTAGTAAAATCAATCAAGAAATAGGACTCAACCTAAAACAAGCATTGAGCACAGCTTTAGGAATCCTCAATTAGACAAAAAATTAATAAATCACGATTCATTTTGAAAAATTAACAGAGAAAAACAAATCACATCTCCCAGCTATAGTAGCGCCCTATCCATGGGATGTTGATGTTACAGATCACGACGACTAGTCTCCATTACTCACAGTCACTCGCAGTTCGCATACCACTGTACAGGCTTCCTCTTGTAAATTTCTTCACCTGATCACTTCATCTTGCTGCCGCACTGATGCAATTATAATATACGCCTATTCGAATAATAATAATAATAATATAAAATAACAATTTATATTGTACCGTTTACATAACAGACTCTTCACAAGGGCGCTCTAGCTCGGAATATAAACCTATTGACAGATTTAAAATATTACAAAAAGGAAACTAGTGGAGTGCAAGGATCGTCGTTGTTGGTGGCCTCGTAGTCAAGGATCCCCTCGATATTCCAACGTTTAATCAGTCAGAAAGTGAAGTTTAATATGAGTGAACCGTTGCACACCAGCAAACTCACCGGGCGCACTGATGTACTGAATCCAATGGCACATCAAAATGAGACTTTTTTTTTCTTAAAAAAAAAACAAAACTTTAAAGATAGGAAGGTGGTGACTGCAGCTATAAAATAAACTTTTCTGAATCTGAGTATATTTAATATTATACAAATATATATGGTGAGAAAACTGCAGAAAACTTATCATTCTTATAATTTTGTTATTAAATAATTACACTAGTTAACAAGGTTTTTGTCACAAGGGTGAAAACGGTCATTTAAGGTCAATTTTTGTGTGCTGATAACGAATATACTGTCTCTATTGTATAACATCCTTAACTGTCCCGCCGCACCCTCTTATCTCGTCGAAAATTTTCAGCTTATTTCCAATCATGGATTAGCGCTACGCTTAAACAGATATTGTTTATTGGCCTTTCCAGTTCACCGCTCCTCTTTCTTTACGTCGTTCTTTACTGTCCATGCAGTGAGACTCTGGAATCAATTACAACCAATATAAGACTCGCTCCGTCCTTGGCATGCTTTAAGAAGCGACTGAAAAAACTCTTTTTTTTATTCAGTAAAATAACGGGTTTCATTCCTTTTTAACGGATTTTTCTTTTCCATTCCTCTCCACCATCCCTTCCTTTCCTTTTGATTGATGAACTCTCACTTTATATGAAAAATAATGTTCGGGGGATTTTCCGTCTTTGTGGGATTCGTGAGCATGTGCTCACGTATGTGTTTATGGATTTCTTGGGGATGGATAGTCATTTGAATGATTTATGCGACCATGTAACTTGCTTCATTTATTTTTGTCTGGTTGGCTGGAAGAGATTACCGCCTGGCAATAAGCCCGCCAGATTGTATTGCAATTAAAGTGTTAAATAAATAAATAAATAAAAATAAATATAAACTTGAAAATGAATTAACAAATTTTAACTTTTTGTCTAAAAAGTTAAAATTTGTTAACTAGTGTTATTTGTATTTAAAGTTAAATGTCGTATTATTTTGTCATAGCTCCCTGAAATAAAATAGTTCATTACCTTACTTTGTAGTTCGAATATATGAGGTCTGAATATACAAAACCAGTCACGAAATAGATTGTAAATATAATGGAATGTAGTGTCTCGTCGTCATCGTCGTTGCTGGGTCTAGTAATCGAGGATCCCCTCGCCATTCCAATGCAATTCAGTTGGAAAGCAAAGCTGAGCTGTGGAATTTCGTTTCTTTATTTTTTTCTTCTTTAAGTGAAAAGACAGCAAGACGAACTAACGCCTACATTCTCGAAGAACTGAGAATCAGCGACAGAATGTCGACAATATACCTTCGACGAGTCCTCCAATTCTTTGGGCACATTGCTCGTGGCCAAGGAGACAGTTTGAAGAGATTTGTGGTTACCGGAGGTGTAGAAGAACGACGCACAAGTGGAAGAATCCCAATGCGTTGGAATAAGCAAGTGAAATACGCAACTGGACTACTCTGAATAACTGTCCTTCGAGCCGCGGAGTGCAGCAATGGATGAAGAGGAGATATCGGAGGCTATCATGGAAGTCACGATGCTCAGTCATGAGCTACACAACAGCATGATGAAGTGAGTGATCCATTGTACACCAGCAAACTCACCGGCCACACCGCTGTACTGGATCCGATGGCACACCGAAGTGAGACGATCGGAGCACACCGCAATGTTTTTCTTATTTTTTTTAAAGAACAACTATGACTGAAGTCATAGGTATTCTTATATCCTCGAATACTAGGTGGAAAAAATGACTGTGTCGCTCGAGGGGTTAGCACAACGCGAGGTTCGAACCGATGACTTTTCGCATGAATGCGTTACCGCGCAGCTATGCACCTCAGGTTATATATTGTACACAGCTTCAGGAATACTCGACTAGCCAAAACATTACAATCTTAAAAAAGAGTTATACACAATTCGCTTTAAAAAATGTAAACACATTCTTTTGTATAAAAAAATAGGATTAAACCAATCGTTTAGGGATATATTCATCCCACAAAACCGCCACGTTCGACTAACTGTACTAATTACCCTCAACACAGCTCTGGCTTGTAAATATTTTCATTTAAACCGATCGCAAATAGAGGAAAACCGCACCGCGACAAACATCGACCGTCCGGGTCCCGGCTCTCGTCCGAAGATCCTGTGGCGGCGACCGCAAGCAAACATTGCCCATTTGTATTTCGGATCACACACCCGCTCAGGTACTTTACCTTATGCTTGATACGGGTCGTGTGGCAAAAAAAATAAATGTTTTATTTTTTGTTTACAAAACGGAGAGCTTGAAAGAAATTAGGAAACATAGGTTTAAGGGTTGATAAATGTTTTTAAAAAAAAAAGCGTAACACTTCTCGCACACCCTAGATATGTACGTCTATTGTTATATTTCTACGTTATGTAATATTGCCAACACCTTACTCAATATGTTAAAAATCTGGGAATCCTTATTAACCTTTCCCTTCCTGTGCTAAAAAAGTCCGCGCGTTCCGGTGCTGTGTATTCAATACACATCAATACACATGTAAAATTGAACAATTTAAAATTGGAAAAATAAGAATATTCATAGCCAATCGCTTAAATTCATTAAATTTGAAGTCAAAGGTGATAATAATTGTAATTTAATTGCTGAAAACATGAAAAAAAACATCGACCGACGTTCACAAAACGGCAAAGAGACCACTTCAAATGGATGCCCCAGAGCTACTGAGAACTGAGACGGGACTCGGTCTCGGACTGTTATACCTCGAAGGAAGAAACACAATTGCGAACTGAGATTCTATTTCTTGCGTTCCCATATACCGAAGTAGAGTGAGAATGAGACGTGAATAGTGTCGCTTTCTTACCCATAGTGGTTTTTAGTATGAATATACCTACGTCACACACTGGCACACGTTTGATTGTATTGGAGAATTTATTCCCGATTTTTTCAAAATATCTCTGATGTGGCCGATAAGTGCTATTTATTATATTTTTTATTCAATTCGTAAATGTATTACGGAGGAATACCTACCTAAAATCTGAACCCAGTATTTATTATATTTATAGAGATATTAAAGTTTTTAGAAGCAATGTGTATAAGTTACACATCACAGGAAGAGAAGGGTTAATGAAAATCTGATTAGGCATAATCATATCTCCGAATTAAGTCGCAAGATTTTTTCTTTTGTATGTACCTTTTTACTATAATGCATAACTTAAGTTTAATTCTACTGTCGCTTCCATTACTTGATTATAATGACGTATGATGGAGAGACTCCAAAACATTTGTATTTGATTCATATTTAATCTAAAAAGTATGAGTAAGTATCAGAGTTATGTAACGGACTTCGATTTCGATCGACCGATCGATCGCGAAGAATTTTTTGATCGATCGCAGCCGTATTCGTAACTTACAATATAGCGTGCGATGTCGACAAATCTTGTCACTTGTCAACGCAGTCAATTGAGGAGGTAATATTAAAAAAAGAACATTTCCACCAAATCAGAATGTTGGGAAATCGCAAAAAAACTGTTTGCATTAAAAATATATGACATAATAATTCATTGTAAAAAAATCTGAAATCCTTAAAATCGCTTAATTTGACTTGATTTGTTGTTTAAAATCTAATCATAATAATTAAAATAGTTATTCTAGTTTAAAATATGGACATGATCCTTTTTGTAAGAACAATTCTACTTTAATCTTTTTTTATTGAACAGCTCTGACACATTATGGTTTTTGTTCGATTTCAAAAATATTATACAGGTGTTGAAAAAAATAATCAAAAAATAATTGGGTAGAGTAATTTATTTTTATTTGAATCAAATAAAATAAGTAAAGTGTTACAAAACAAGAAGAAATATTACTATAAAACTATAAATATATGTAGGTAGATAAAGCTGTATAGTGAAATTACACGTACAATTTAAAACTGACAGTTGCTGGTGAACTGGTATGAAGTTAGACACAATCGGAAAGCTATGATTGGTCAATTCGGACATGATCTTTTTTGAATGGTTTGATGCCTGGACAAGATTCTTTTTGAAAAAATACTGGTTTTTATTATGATTTTAAAATGATTTATGTGATTTTTTCATTGAAATTAAAATGTTTCCGTACCATCGATAAGAAAAAAATCTGCTTTATCAACTCATTTTTTGTATCCGATAAACATGATCTTTTTTTAATGTGACCTCCTCAACTATCTTTCATTCTGTATAGCCAACTGAAATATATTTATTAGTAATATGTTTAATGTCAATAACTATGGGTCGGAGACTTGAGTTATCGTATCCTTGATGAGAGTTTGAGCTCTAAATGACGGTATATAAATTGACAACAGTATTTTAGTACGAAATTTGTAAAACATTGTAAAACAAATAAATGCTATAAAAATGCGTGCACTTTTACATCATTAATTTAATTGTTCCCTCAAGAATTCATGAGGTAACAATGTATGACAGAATATAAAATGAAGTGATAAGGAATGAGTATGACCTTAAGGCTTATTTTTTGGTATTGTAATTTATTTTATCAAACACTGTTTATTCCACTTTTTTTAGTGGAATTAACAGTGTTTGATAAAAATAAATTACAATGTCTTTAAACCTCCACAACGTTAATGTCTTAACTATAAACAATATATTATTTGGTATTATTTTTAATCTGTCAAATGTAGTGGGTTTGAATTCCAAGTTAGAGTACCCCTGAGTCTAGTGTATAAATGCCACTATATAAATTATATTTTTATTATTATTAGATCCAAAAAGTTACATATCAATTTAATTAGAACACTTCACCCCAATATAATGTATCAGTTTCCTTTCAAATTTGTCTACAAAGAAAGCATTACACACAGACCTGAACTATTATTTTTATATTAAATATAAGGTTTACATTACTTTTGTAAAGGTACGCCCAACTTTTAGAAAGTAACAACGCGATAATGTAACAATAATTAGTCGATACAGGGTGTGGTTAAGACGGTATACTAAGCCGACTGATGTTTTGGATGTTTCAGGAGCCTCCCACGCGCTACTTGGCAAGACCCGCAGACCCCGTACAGCCTTCACTTCGCAGCAACTCCTCGAACTCGAGAAGCAGTTCCGATTGAACAAGTACCTCTCCAGGCCTAAGCGGTTCGAGGTGGCCACCGGCCTCATGCTCACAGAGACACAGGTTATTGCCTAGTTTTACATACATACATAACATAGTATCCCACCATTTCCCTGTCGACGTAGGAAGAGCGCTAACCTTTCCTATATCTACATACATTCTTAGTCTCCTCGACATCCTTACACCCTCTTCGACTTCTCTGACTTTCTACGTTTCTTTCTTTCAAAATATTATTCACTTGATTCAACCATATTTTCTTTGGTCTGTCTCACAAACGCCTTTCATTCACATTTATTCATTGTAAATATTTTAACAGTCGAAATGTGGCTTTCATTGTTTTGTATTACACTTTCATTTTATCCAGTACAACCTAGCGTTCTTATTGCCATATGGCAATATCTTTCAACCAACAAGAAAGATGTTAAAGAACCTTTAAGTGAAACCCGACTGTAATCATTAAAAAAATCTGAGTTCCAATGGGAATCGAACCCGCAACTTCCGGGCTAGGAGACAAGCGTATTACCAACTAGACTACAGAGAAAAATAACTTGACTATCAAACATGTACTTTTTGCTCAAAGTTTATATTAAGTTAAGAGTGATGGTGGAATTCAAGTGTTGTAGTCATACAGTTTCGGGAATCACTTTTTTCAGCTATGATTAAACTTATCAAACATCCAATTACTATTATAGCACCCTTACAAATGCCTGATCCTACGAAGCCTGACACCCGACCGCAGCATGAGACTTATCCCAGAAGCAAGACAGAAGAATGACAGCAACAGAAAGACAATACTTTTCCCAGAACGGGGGAATGGGAATGGGACAGTAATCCTGAAATAAATAAGGGCGAGGCCGCATCGTTAGCGGACCGGACGATAAAGCACGTCCACCTGCCTCTAGTCTTCTCCTTTCCCCTCTCAAATGTAAGGCTCTAGATAAATGGAGTACATTTGTAAGACCTCTATCCTACAAATGTTTTGATGTTCAACCAGCAGTGTAAACTGACACTTAGGTTTTTGAACACACATGTACGGAGATTTACTCCTGATATATATGCTACCTACTCTACACGACATTTTTTTTTTTTAATAATTAATTATCATCACCATTACGTCATGTTCCTATTGGGGTAGACATAGAGAAAATATCTCCATTTATTCTATCCTTTCACTTCAGCCACTTATAAATTTCTTATTTTATTTATTATTTTACATTACATTTGATACAAGTTTAACCCAATTACATAAAATATAAACATTAGTGAAATAAAACATTACATCAATAAAAATCTAAATTTAATAACAACAGGAACAATGATACCCAACCTTCCCATTGAAAAGGCTTAGTTATGTCAATAAAATTATTAAGATATCGGAAAATTAATTTAACAAGATCATGCCTTGTGCGAAGGTGACGCTCTTAATAATAGCGGACCGGACGATAAAGCACGTCCACCTGCCTCTAGTCTTCTCCTTTCCCCTCTCAAATGTAAGGCTCTAGATAAATGGAGTACATTTGTAAGACCTCTATCCTACAAATGTTTTGATGTTCAACCAGCAGTGTAAACTGACACTTAGGTTTTTGAACACACATGTACGGAGATTTACTCCTGATATATATGCTACCTACTCTACACGACATTTTTTTTTTAATAATTAATTATCATCACCATTACGTCATGTTCCTATTGGGGTAGACATAGAGAAAATATCTCCATTTATTCTATACTTTCACTTCAGCCACTTATAAATTTCTTATTTTATTTATTATTTTACATTATATTTGATACAAGTTTAACCCAATTATTAAACATAAAATATAAACATTAGTGAAATAAAACATTACATCAATAAAAATCTAAATTTAATAACAACAGGAACAATGATACCCAACCTTCCCATTGAAAAGGCTTAGTTATGTCAATAAAATTATTAAGATATCGGAAAATTAATTTAACAAGATCATGCCTTGTGCGAAGGTGACGCTCTTAATAATAGTTAAAACACGGTACCAAAAACAATCTGAATTCACAATGGCATACAAATAGGTCAATCCGTCCGTCCGGATTACCAAAGCCTTGGCCTGTCTCAAGTTTGTATTTTATGTGTGCTAGGTGGTATGCAGGTGCAAACTGCTTTCTGGTAGTTTTTTTAATTTAATTCATGTAAATGTTAATAATTTTTTGTGACAAGTTGTATTTATATTCAGGCGCACATAAAATTCCAATTTGGGTATAACTTTTATGACCTTTTGAAGGTCGATAAAAGACCGTTAATTATAATAAATGAAATGACTGATCTATGCGTAAGATGAGCATTGTTTATAGGAATTTTAATATTGTTTACAATGGATCTTTTTTTATGGATCTTTGTTCATAGATTAATATCCTGTTTACAATGGATCTTTGTTCATAGATTAATATCCTGTTTACAATGGATCTTTGTTCATAGATTAATATCCTGTTTACAATGGATCTTTGTTCATAGATTAACATCCTGTTTACAATGGATCTTTGTTCATAGATTAACATCCTGATTACAATGGATCTTTATTCATAGATTAATATTCTGTAAGTAGTTTACAAAATAAAAATATTTAAATTGATATTTTTTTTCTTTGTCCTCAGGTGAAAATATGGTTCCAGAACCGTCGAATGAAATGGAAAAGGTCGAAAAAAGCGCAGCAGGAGGCAAGATCCAACAAAGAGAGCACCCACCACAACCATCAGACAAGCAGCAACAGCGAGCAAGTTGAAAAAGCGTCTAAACCTGCAAAAAGTGAAGCATCAAACACCCAAGACAGCGCTCAAAACAACACAACTCCAAACATCAACACTCCTGTTAAAAATCACAACTTTCCTTCACAAAGTCCTCTTTTGATTCCTAACATGCTAGAAAGAGACAGGAACGTCTCGCTTGATAGAGATAGAAACAATCAGTTTGAAAATAGAAATTCTAACGATAGGGTAATTGGTCTAGAAAGAGAAAATGCTCTAATAAATAATGACAGAGAAAGAGATAGAGCTATCGCGATCCAGCGCGATGATCAACGATCAACGATAGACAACTCGGGCGAGAGGGACAGAGCATTATCGTCGGACAGAGAAAGAAATATTTCTTATGAAAACAATTCTTTGTTGGATAGGGACCGAGTTATTGCGGCTGAAAGAGAGAGGAATATCGCATTTGAAAATAGAACTTCCGGTGAGCGCATTGCGCTATCTGCGACTAATTTCACTTTGGACGCGAATGCGAGGCGCGGATTGGTCGGTTTGGGTATTCAAGATGGCGTCAGAGGGAATGGTAACGTGGCAGTAGACATGTTTAGACCTTATGTAGTCTGAAATGTTATTATAGATATATATTTTTTATCTATAATATAAACAAGGTTATTGGACCTATTACAGTAGTCCCCATTTATCCACGGTTGATACGTTCTAAGACCCCTAGTAAATGCCTAAAACCGCGGTTAGTAAACCTTATATAATAAGGGTACCCAATCAGTCAATCGCGATCTACAAATCGATTGCGGCGTGTTTTAAGTGGATCTTTACTTTTTCTTCCATGAAACATACTAAAAAATATTATTTTATGTCAATGTTCAACATCTCTAGAACTAGAATATTTTTGGCCCCAAGCCAATATGCCTATTTGGCTCCCATGGCATACAATGGGGTGCCCAATTCAATAAACGCAAAAGGGAGCAAACATTTCAGGCAGTGGACCGGAGCATGATTGTTATTGTGACAGGAGTTCGAATACTTGGGCATGCAGGATGAATTACTTGTAGCAAAGGCTTGAGTGAACTCTTGAGTGTGGTGTGTTTTTGATGATTATGTGCGGTACATTATGAGATGGGCTCATTGGTATGTCTGGAGTGATGAAGTGTGAGGGATTTGATTCGCGTGATATGTACATATGTAATTGAATGTCACTGTTTATCGAGTTGATGAGAGGGGCATTGTGTAATCAATAATCGGAAAGAAACATCAATTCATATTTCCGTGTTATATGTCCTCAATAAGATATAAGCAAAAACCTACTTTACTGGGGACAGGACAAATGAAAGGCAACAAACCCAGATCCATTAGAATTGTGTGTCCACATTAAATTACCTGTTTGATTTTTTTCACAAATTATGTAGGTACATATTTATAACATTTCTTGTCACACATAAATAAATAAAAATAATCAAAATAAGAAATACGACGAACAGAAAATCTTAAATTAGTTGCGTTTTAAATGTGAAATATAAGGATATCTACCTTACCGACTGACAAATTTTAGTTCTTTAATTTGTCAATAGATGGATCACAAATAGGAAAGTTGCTCTTGTTAGTGTCGTGTATCTTAATGCAAACGCTGAATATGTTTTTGTTCTTAATAAATTATTATATCTAATTAAAAAATTAACAAATAATAAGTATGTATGTATGTATGTATGTACGTATGTATGTATGTATGTATATATGTATGTATGTATGTATGTATATATGTATGTATGTATGTCTGTATGTCTGTATGTATGTATGTATGTATGTATGTATGTGTGTATGTGTGTATGTATGTATGTATGTATGTATGTATGTATGTATGTATGTATGTTATATAAAACCCTACCTTTATTAACCTGCCAATAGTATTGGACCATTGATAACATATTATTGCCATTTGAATTTTGGGTTTGATCTATCATGAGTGTGTCCTTGCTGAAATCCAACAGCTTGTACATATTAAACCAATACAACCACAGGGCTGACAATCATACTCGACCACAAGGAATAGCCTATCAATAAAGTAAGGTGATAGCGTAGGCATTATAACATAGCGTTAGGCTATTAATGGAGTGGAATCATGGACCCTCAAAGTTGGTAGTATGAACCGACTGGAAGCATTCGAAATGTGGATACACCGGAGAATGCTACGGATACCCTGGACGGATATGGTCAGCAACACGAGGGTTCTTCAAAGAGACAAAGTTGATAGAGAGCTGCTGACTAATATTAAAATCCGAAAGGTGTCCTACTTGGGTCATGTACTTAGATGAGCAAAGTACAAATCACTGCACCTGATCATCCAAGGCAAAATATAAAGCCGAAGAGGTGTTGGCAGGAGGCAAATCTCCTGGCTCCGCAATATACGTGGACTGGCCTAAGGGGCGTTGGAGATCTTTTTCGGGCTGCCTGCTCAGGTGATATTCAACGTTGGGGGGACCTGACATGACACTGGGAAGAAGAAGTTAGGCTATTGTTGACCTTCTGACGAAACGCTTTAGTATTTTTTTCGGACCGCGGATGATCGGAAGTAACTTTTTGTTTTATATGTTACCCTTCAATATATCCGAATTAGTGTTTAAGATATATTGAAAAGCGTGGCCGGGACACAATATAGTCTTCGGCGTCAAAAACTGACTAAACGGGTTTAGAACATAACGAAGTAAGCGAGAAAATCGCTGTTCGTCATTGAACGAGTTGGCAACACTACCACTTGGCACGTGCGAGTATTGTCACCTATCAAGCTCTTACCAGACTGGCACTATTTTATTGGGTACCATTTGGGAATCGAACCCGAAACCCCAGGATGGAAGTTAAGAATATTACGACTAGGTTACGGAGGTTGTTTTGACGAAGACGAGCGCGGGTCACTGAAACAACGAAACGTGAAACCGCGGATAAAGGGGACTACTGTATTATAAAAAAAATAATGATAATTGTAAATACTGAAAAAAAAATTACAGTGGAAATCCATCTAGAACGAAACAATATTATTATTATTTTTAAATCTTGGATCTGTATTTTTCTTTTAACTTAACCAAGTATTCTGCGTGGCGTGGATTGGTTTATCTCTAAGTGGAAGATATGTGATTAATGTGTACAGCTTTAGGAAGCAGTTCAGTTCAGTTTTATACCAAATCCACCTACGCTGTTACGGGGAACAAAATTAGTCCCCATTCAGCAATTTTACATTAGAAACCCAAACATTTTTTTATGAACGTAACGTGACGAAGAACGAACTGCCCTAATGGATTCCTTCTCCAGTGGCGACGCGACACACCGGAGTGTGAAAAGAATAGTTGTGGCGTCGAAATTAAGGTCCGATATCACGGAAGATCCTCCTACAATTATTCAGACTTCTTATTTTTTCTTGTTTCAAAATATCATTAACATGATTCAACCATTCTTTCCTTGATATTTTTCTATCACACCTTCCATTTACATTTGCATTATTTTTTTTTTAAAGAATAGATATGACTGAAGTCATAGGTGTTCGTATAACATACCTTCGAATACTAGGCGAAAAAATGGCTGTGTCATTCGAGGGAAGTAGCACATCGTGGGGTTCGAACTGACGACCTTCCGCACGGAAGTCCAACGCGTTACTGCGCGACCATGCACCTCATATTATAATATATATTTGTTTTATTTATTCTTCTTTATTTATTTGTTATACATGCCCAAACATTCTTTGTACATGCCCAAACATTCGTTACACATGCCCAAACATTCTTTATACATGCCCAAACATTCGTTATACATGCCCAAACATCAGACTGTTTTTCATCTTACTCAATACATTAAGTTTGCGCTCATCCTTAATCACTTAATTTCTTACTCTGTCCTCTTATATTGCCATCCCGTGTATTCCACTCGGCTCCTTTTATTATTTTCCCCTTCCACGTTTCACTTCCATACTTTCAGGTTGGTACTAGAACACTGTTGTGGACTATCATAGTTTTGATAATTTTCGGTTCGAACACATATGTTTAAGTGCCCGATTATCGTGTTTCCTATCGCTACACGCCGTTTAATATGTATAGTCAAAAAGTTTTATGTTGTAAATTATAAAATTAATTTAAGTATTTAGAATAAATAATCGACGTGAATCTATTGCAATACCAACAATAAATAAATAAATAATTCTAACAGCTGTCCTAGCGATTAGCTCATAAGGAAAGTGATGTATGTCTAGTCATAGTCTAAGCTATACCCTTAAGTCGTGTGTCTAATGTACTATACTATGCTTAACTATTCTATGATAAACTATGCTACACTATACTTAACATAGATAGGTTTACACTAATATGAAAATTTATGTAAAATATTCAACAAATATTAAAATTATGTAAAGAGAAAATAAATTTATTAAAATCTAAATTGTCTATTTCATTTCAATCCTTTTATAATATGATGAGAGAATGAATGACGAAAGAATGACCAAACGAGTATTCATATCAGGAGTAACATCTTTGATTTACTTTGGTTTGGTTGGCTAGGAAAGATTGCCACCTAGCAATAAGTCATACAAGACAAAGTCACAAAAAAATATTACAACCCCTACCCCAAATTATATTATCCCTTCTTACATTAAATAGTTGCTGTCATATACCAGGTAAGTCCAGAAAGTAAATGTACTGAATTTTTTTAGGTTACAATTTTTCTTATTTAAACAAAAAAATTACGTGGTTACCGTAGTACATATGTAAGCTATTTTTCGACATAGTCGCCATTCCTCTCAATGCAGGTGGTGAAGTGGGGTATCAACTTTTTGATGCCTTCCTCGAAGTAGTTTCCCGCCAACCCCTCCGTCCACTTCTCCACCTCATCCTTTACCTCCTCGTCGGCGGAAAACCTTTTTCCACCCATGTACAGCTTCAGGGAGGTAAAGAGATAGTAATCTGAAGGTGCTAGGTCAGGGGAATGCGCGGGATGGTTCAGGACATCCCATTTAAACGAGGCGAGCAGTTCATTCGTTGCGTTGGCCGTGTATGGTCTGGCATTGTCGTGCAGCAGACTCCCTTTGTCAGCATGCCTCTCCTCTTGTTCTGAATCGCCCTCCGCATTTTTTTAGGGTCTCACAGTATCTTGCAGAGTTGATAGTCTCGTCTCCCCTTGAGGCATATATTCAATTAAAATTATGCCTTGACAGTCCCAAAACAATTTCGTCAGTCACAATTGAAGGTCTTCCGCTCCTCTGATCATCATGCACAGACGTACGACCGTTTTTAAACTCGCGACGACACTTGTATGGTATGAAACGGTTCACTCACTTAAATAGAAGATATAGACCAAAGAGGGGGGGGGATGCTGCTTTCTTCCAATCGGCTCACTTCATGTGTACCATCGCATCCAGTAAAGCGGTGTGCCTAATGTATTTGCTGGTATGAAACGGTTCACTCACCTTAATAGAAGATAGAGACAAAAATCTACGGAATAATTGACTTTAGAATGATGAGGAGATCCTCGACTATATACAGTACAACCTGACGGACTAATTGCCATGTGGCAATATCTTCTTATCAACCAGAAAGATGAAATGTAGAGTCGGAAAAATCGTAGGAACTGTATGAGATGTAGGGATGTTGAAGAGGCGAAAGATATGTATCGCGATAGGAAAATCTGGCGGTCCCTCCTTTCTGCCTACCCCGACAGGGAGACGTTGGAATGAAATGTATGTACTGAGATATGTAAAGGATACTGAAGTATTACACGTTTGTGGTGCACAGTACAACCTGGCGAGTTTATTGCCATATGGCAATATCTTCCAGCAAACCAGAAAGATGTTAAAGAGGGCGTAGGTGAAAACCAGACTAGACTTATTTTACTAATAAATCTAGATTCCAGCGGGAATTGAACCCGTAACCTTCGAGCTAGGAAACAAGCGTTTTACCAACTAGGCGACGGAGGTCGTCAAAGTACTGTTTATTTGTAATTTGTTTCATCAAACACTGTTTATTCCACTTTTTGTAACGATATAACTATCAGTTTCAGGGATTTCACTTCATCATCAGGAGAGCACAAGCAAGACTCGCCTGAAGGTAAAGACTCGAGAGATCGCCTAGTTGGTAAATACGCTTATCGAATATTAATAATATGTTACAAGTTGGTAAGACGCTTGTCGAAAGTTATTAATACAAGGTGATAAGACGCTTGTCGCAAATTAATAATACAATTTGGTGGGACGCTTGTGGCTAATTAATAATACAAGTTGGTAAGACGCTTGTCGAAAGTTAATAATACAAGTTGGTAAGAAGCTTGTCGAAAGTTAATAATACAAGGTGATAAGACGCTTGTCGTTAATTAATAATACAATTTGGTGGGACGCTTGTCGAAAGTTAATAACACAAGTTGGTAAGAAGCTTGTCGAAAGTTAATAGTACAAGGTGATAAGACGCTTGTCGAAAATTAATAATACAATTTGGTGGGACGCTTGTCGAAAGTTAATAATACAAGTTGGTAAGAAGCTTGTCGAAAGTTAATAATACAAGGTGATAAGACGCTTGTCGAAAGTTAATAATACAAGTTGGTAAGAAGCTTGTCGAAAGTTAATAATACAAGTTGGTAAGAAGCTTGTCAAAAGTTAATAATACAAGGTGATAAGACGCTTGTCGAAAATGAATAATACAATTTGGTGGGACGCTTGTGGCTAATTAATAATACAAGTTGGTAAGACGCTTGTTGAATATTAATAATAACTAGTTGCAACCCGTGAAATATTCACGGAAGTAAAACAAATTCTACATTTATGAAAATATATGTTCATAAATGTAAAATTTGTTTATATACTCGTACCTGTATATCATTTATACAACGCCCCCTTTTACACCGGTTCAAAAATTGTTAGCTAGGTATTTAAAATTCGTTCAGTATCACGGACTCACCGAGATCAAATTTTGAATTACTTTCGGAGAGAATCCAAGTATTCGTCTCTCGCTCTCTTGTATTCAAAATTCAATTCTCGTATTCTTTCTTTGGCGACAACCATCGTATGGGTTTTGGCCTATTTATACTTTGATAAATGTGGGTGTTATAATATATGCGCTTGTCGATAATTAATAATACAAGTTGATAAGACGCTTGTTGAAAATTAATAATACAAATAAATAAAATGCTTGTCGAAAATTAATAATACAAATTAGTAAGACGCTTGTCGAAAATGAATAATACAAATTAATAAGACGCTTGTTGAAAATTAATAATACAAATTAATAAGACGCTTGTCGAAAATTAATAATACAAATTAGTAAGACGCTTGTCAAAAATTAACAATACAAATTAGTAAGACGCTTGTCGAAAATTAATAATACAAATTAATAATACAAAAGTAAAAAGACACTTGTTGAAACTGAATAATACAAATTAATAAGACGCTTGTTGAAAATGAATAATACAAATTAGTAAGACGCTTGTCGAAAATTAATAATACAAATTAGTAAGACGCTTGTCGAAAATTAATAATACAAATTAATTAGATGCTTGTCGAAAATTAATAATACAAATTAGTAAGACACTAGTCGAAAATTAACAATACAAGTTGATAAGACGCTTGTCGAAAATTAATAATACAAATTAATAAGACGCTTGTTGAAAATGAATAATACAAATTAATAAGACGCTTGTCGAAAGTTAATAATACAAGGTGATAAGACGCTTGTCGCAAATTAATAATACAATTTGGTGGGACGCAAGCGTCCTAATAGTGGCTAATTAATAATACAAGTAGGTAAAACGCTTGTTGAAAGTTAATAATACAAGGTGATAAGACGCTTGTTGAAAATTAACAATACAAGTTGATAAGACGCTTGTCGAAAATTAACAATACAAATTAGTAAGACGCTTGTCGAAAATTAATAATACAAATTAAAAAGACACTTGTTGAAAATTAATAATACAAATTAATAAGACGCTTGTCGAAATGAATAATAAAAAAATAAAAATTTCTGCATAAAAATGTTAGCGGTTACCCTCCGGAGAATCGACAATCTCCACATGAGACCACCACAGCAGTTGTATGGAATATATGAGTTGATACCTGGAGCAGAGATGATCATTTCTGGAGTTAACAGTCGACCGCTTTTAGGGGAGGACTGGGAAAGGATGAGAGCCGTGGGGGGCAGAGCACCAGCCCGAGGGGCACAATTAGCAATCAGGAGCGCCCCTGTTGCCTATCCAGGGCTCCCTCGCGCCCCAGGGAGGGACTTCGTCCAAAAACATTTTTTTATCACTCTTATGAAAATGATAAAAGGACAATTTATAAAGCGCTGTTTTGAGAGCAGTCTCCTCAAGAGCGCTCTAACTTGAGATTTGATTATACTATTCTAAAAAATTAATCCGGAGCATTTATTCGGCTCCTATCGGTCATTTTTCACATCCACGATAGTTTATAGAGCGCCATTTAGAGAGCAGACTCTCTTCAATAGCGCTCTTTATCGGGAATCAAACACTTCATTATTGACATCAATTAAAATAGAGGTTGAGTGTAAGGATAAGAAGGTGGTGGCTGCGGCCATTAGATTAGGAACTTTCCTGCATCTGCATATGTTTTGAAAAATATATTTGTTAATAATATCGCAGAAAACTTATCGCAGGAAAACGAACGACAATGGAACCTTTGTAGATCTTCCGATATGTGATAGTAACACATTCGGCTTTAGGTGTAGTATCGTTGTATGCGTGTATTGTTCATATTCAACCATCAATTTTGATAAGATTTCCTAAAGCTGCACACATCACCATGCTTTCTAGTTAACTGAAATGACATCATGCTTTCTAGTTTTTTTTTAATGAAAAATTTATTAAATCAACTTATTTAGCTTCTTTTTTGTTTAATAAATCAATCTGTAATATACGATATTTGCTAAAGGTATTTACAAATATAGATATTTACAAATTTATTATTTAAGAACTAAAGGACTATAGTTCGGAAATTCTAGGATGAGTCCTGTGACAGCTCACAAATTTGCCCCAATACAACCTAATGTAATGTATTTACCTAAATAACTTGCTATTTACTAGAATCGAGGCTTATATTAAAGTTGATAAAATAATTAAAATTACTGAACGTCGTTACAAGGTTGTATTGGGGCAAATTTGTGAGCTGTTACAGGACTCATCCTAGAATTTCCGAACTATAGTGAAATTTCTATGTTATATTATAACTATAAGCTAACTTAATTTCTATTTCGTGAATGTAATTTTTTCTTAATTATTTTATTTATTTATATATGACAAGAAATTTTATAAATACTCGTACATATTTAAAAAAAACAGGTTATTTAATGTGAACATAATTTTAATAGATCTGGGTTTGTCGCCTTTCATTTGTTGTGTCTCCAGTAAACTAGGTTTTTACCTGTATCTTACTGAGCAGATAATTCCAATATTTAATTTCTTAGAAATAGTTGACGTATTAATAATGGACGAACTTATAACTAGATAATAATTCATAACAACCCTTACTAATAACTAGATAATAATTCATAACAAACCTAACTTATAACTAGATAACAATTCATAACAAACCTTACTTATAACTAGATAACAATCCATAACAAACCTTACTCATAACTAGATAACAATCCATAACAAACCTAACTTATAACTAGATAACAATTCATAACAACCCTTACTTATAACTAGATAACAATTCATAACAAACCTTACTTATAAATAGATAACAATTCATAACAAACCTAACTTACAACTAAATAACAATTCATAACAACCCTTACTTATAACTAGATAACAATTCATAACAAGCCTTACTTATAACTAGATAAAAATTCATATGACATTTTAGAACAATAAAAAATCAATACAATTAAAATATTATCATAAAAACAAACATTGACCAAAAATATAGATTGTAAATTCATTAAATATTACGCAATAATAATATAACTGTCGCAATAACAAAATAAATATGTTATAATGACTAATAATAAATACGTTATACGTTCTAATAAATCAGAATTCACTTTAGAAATTCTAACAGAGAACACATCACGTCTGGCAGCTACAGCAGCGCCCGAGCGTGCTATTATTACTATTTATATTGTACATACACATACATTAAAGCAATCACCCACAAAAAGTAAAAATGTTTTACTTTTTATGGGTGATCTCACATTGTTCCTAAAATATCAAGCATTGATGACTGCCGATTGAAGAGTTTATATGAATGGTACATCAGTAACACATTCTTGGAGGTATCAAAATGTAACAACATTTGCAAGAGCACGAATAACTGTAAATTCAAATTGCGCGCCATTTCGAAACTGTCAAACCTACAGCAGCCATATTCTACAACGGGAAATCAATTACCGTATTTTACGGACTATAAGACGCACTTTTTTCTTCAAAAAATTGCCTCTAAAATTCAGGTGCGTCTTATACTCGAAATTAATATAAAAATGTCCAGTGTTTGATTTAAGATTCCCGCCAGTATTAAAAATGGCCATATATTCGATGCCGGCATAAGTAACGCTCTCGATGGCAGTGAAGACCATCTTATATATGAAGAGGACAACGATGATGATGATGAAGAGGAAGAAGAAGAAAGTTCAGATTACGATTTTGAGGTATTTTAAAGGTCAGTTCGGTTTTATAAACTAAGAATTTTTAGTCTGGCTTTGCAATCTAATAATAAAAATGGTAAAAATATTTTTTTTTTAAATTGCCTAAAAATTAAGGTGCGTCTTATAGTCCGTAACGTCTTATAGTCCGTAGCGTATTATAGTCCGTAGCGTCTTATAGTCCGTAGCGTATTATAGTCCGTAGCGTCTTATAGTCCGTAGAGTCTTATACTCCGTAGCGTCTTATAATCCGTAGCGTCTTATAGTCCGTAGCGTCTTATAGTCCGTAGCGTCTTATAGTCCGTAAAATACGGTATGCAGCGCTACACGATTGTAGAATGCAAACAAATCATACAATTTCGTTATGAAAATAATTGGAATACATATTACAAATGCGTTTGTAAAATTCGTGCTGTTTTTTCTCCCGATAAAGTTCATAATTCGATAAAGTAAGAAATTTAATGAGAAAATTCGAAAAAATGAATTCGGTTGTGAATAAACAAATACCGATACGTCAGCGATCAGTTAGTTAAATTGGTAATATTGTTAGGGTGAGTGAATGTGTCGAACAACAACCATCAACGTCAATTCGTCATCGTTTTCAGCAATTAAACATTTCCATGATCCGAATTTATTTTCTTAAACTCTTTAAATATTTAGAACTAAAGTAGTTTTTACATGTTCTTATACTGCCTTCTGTCCTTCAAATTGTTATTAGCACATATTATCCTCTTTATAGAATATAATGCCTAATTAACTAACATAATATTATACACAGGATGCGTTTTATGTTCCAGGCCGATTTGTTTGACTGCCATTTTGATTTGGCTATTATTTATCAGTTCATATTTAACAATCGTGGAGAGTGGTCAATAAAAAATTATTATGGAGCATCTAACTTTGTAACAACGCGTTGAAGTTATTAAAACATTTTATTTAAATAATTGTTAATACGCTAAGAAAATTGCGTTTTTTTTTTGTTTAAATCATGTGCCAAGCAAGTCAACCATTCAGCGTGTAATATAATATATTAAACCAACCTGTCTTTGCAAATGTCGGTAAGTGGACCAATCATATTTTTAGTCGTGTGTGTTCTTTTATAGACAGTTCTCTTATAGACAGTTTTCTTGGATCGCTCAACTTCTTCATGAAAAATCGCATTAATTCAATAAAATCATGGTAAAAAAATTATTTTTAATGTTATTCATAACATGCCATGTTCTTTATTTATCAAATTTAGTTAAAATTTATATCAAATGTCTTGAAATTATGAATTGTTTAACACATGTAAAGGGTCTTTCAAATTGAGCGATTTTTTTTAATTCTTGAATAAAACACACAATTTGCTTTGATTTAAAAAAACTTTTTACTGGTCATTGAAGTATAATGTATGAAATTTAAACGCAAAAAAACAATATCCGCCAAATATCCACCTCTTGCAGCTCCACAGATGTTCATTCTTTTGTCAAAATTTTCAATGACATTTTGGCATAATTGCGGTTCTAACTCACCAATAACGCGAATAATTTCGTCCTTCAGCTCAGGAATTGATCGGGGGTCATTCTTATAGACCTGACTTTTCACGTAACCCCAGAGAAAATAGTCCAACGGTGTCAGATCACATGATCTTGGTGGCCAATTAACATCACCGTTTCCGGAGATTACAACAAATAAACTAATTCAACCATTTGAACGCGTTGTTGTATTGCATACGACTCCATTTTTATAAATGCCATACATTACACTTTTCAAATGTCACAAGACCCAATCAAGTTCCCGACGCCATCTGTGTTTTATCCAAGAATTAAAAAAACCGCTAAATTTGAAAGATCCTTTGTTTTTATGTATTTAGTAATATACGAGTATATTACTTGTTCATTGAACGTAATAGAGAAACCTGCAATATTTGTTCATTGAACGTAATAGAGAAACCTGCAATATTTGTTCATTGAACGTAATAGAGAAACCTGCAATATTTGTTCATTGAACGTAATAGAGAAACCTGCAATATTTGTTCATTGAACGTAATAGAGAAACCTGCAATATTTGTTCATTGAACGTAATAGAGAAACCTGCAATATTTGTTCATTTAACGTAATAGAGACACCTGCAATGAGGAAAGGACTTTGAAATTTTAAGAATTAAATTTATATAAAATTACAACACGCCCACTTTGTTTTATTTCACAATTTTTTTTGCATATCACAATGCATTTCAACACTTGTTGTGTCAACTCCCTTAATGATGATTTAATTATTTATTGTCTAATAATCTTAATATTCAATATCTTATAAATAGTTAACACCTACATACTAACTTATAACTAGATAACAATCATTACAACTAATTATTTACCAAGTACATGTCCACTCGTTCAGGCTAATTGCATTTCATCACATTCACAACATCATAATGTGTGTTGTTTATCGTTTAATTTTAGGAATAGAGTAAAAGTGTCTATACTATTTGTTGTTTATGGTACCAAGGGGAAATAGAGTTACAAGAGGATAAATTAAAATGATTATTTATGATATTTTGGTTTTGTTTTTTTTGCCTTAAGTATTTCAATGGTTTCCGAGACTTTTCAATGTGTAATATTTTTGTATTAAGTGGGAGTAAATTATATAAATATTGTAATTGGAGTTGAAATAAATAAACCTTCTCACGCCATATTTATTTTGGAGTAGACAGAAATAACTCTATTCTCTTTTTTATCCACACAAATAGCCTTTGCCACACATACAATTGAATGGTTGAATTAAAATAGGCACTTAGTACCACAAAAAAAACTAAGTATGCTGTTTCGTTCTATATGTCATATATAATGAAACTGCATACTT
The DNA here is from genome assembly GCA_949825065.1 of Odontocerum albicorne. Lineage (NCBI taxonomy): Eukaryota > Metazoa > Arthropoda > Insecta > Trichoptera > Odontoceridae > Odontocerum > Odontocerum albicorne. Next base: position 8,104,437 of record OX463867.1, read on the forward strand.
TATTTTTTTTGTTTTTTTTTTTTGGTACTTAGTGCCTATTTTAATTCAACCATTCAATTATAAATGCCTTATTTCTCGTACTTATTTCCTTTGCTTCAGTAATCATTTCTCAAACTATTCTCGGCCTTCCTCTTCATCGCTCGCTATTCATTCCCGGGATACATAACATAGTTGTTTCATTCCCGGGATACATAACATAGTTGTTTCATTCCCGGGATACATAACATAGTTGTTTCATTCCCGGGATACATAACATAGTTGTTTCATTCCCGGGATACATAACATAGTTGTTTCATTCCCGGGATACATAACATAGTTGTTTCATTCCCGGGATACATAACATAGTAGTTTCATTCCCGGGATACATAACATAGTTGTTTCATTACTCTTTGAGAACTTATTTTGACAATATGTCCAAACCATTTCAAGAGAACTTTCTTAATTCTACTTATAATACTGGAATCTTACGAAACAGCTAACCCTCATCTCATAATTGCTTACTTTATCATACATTGTAACACCAGATATTATTTACGTAGCTCGCATAAAACGTCAGTTTAGAGTAAAATAATTTTTAGATTTATAAAAAAACTATTCGATTTGTAAAAAAAAACGATTTTACCCATCCCTTTGAGACATTACATTTCAAATGTCACAGGAACCATTCTACATTTTCTCAAGTATAACATGTTCTGTACTGCATCATACTTTCAATATATTTATCTGTCTTTAATATAGTCAAGCTTCTCAGATAGCAAAAATTATCTATAACACCCTAAAAAGATATTTGTACTTAACACATCCAAGCCCCAAGGAAGACGTAGCGTGGGTGGACCAAAGCTCAGGTGGATGGATGGGGTGCAGAGTGATACAAGCGTGATTGGCATCAGGGGCTGGAGGAATGCATCCCAGGATAGAAGGGAATGGCGACGACTGCTGGAGGAGGCCGGGGCCCACAATGGGCTGTAGTGCCATTGATTGATTTGATTGACTTAACACATGTCGAGTATTATATGCTAAGTGAGGGGAGTGTTTAAAGGAGACTAGCACACGCATGCCGTAAAGATTATCCAATTACGATGGAATATTTTTTTACGTTTGAGTAAGTCTTTCAACTAGGAGAATTACGTCTTCTTCACGCACTTCTGTAATAAAAAAATGATGTAACGCCATTAAGAGGGCAAAATCTCCTCAAGGGCGCTCTAACTCAGGATTCGAACCTACTATTATTGAGATATTAATGTTATTACAAAATAAATATAATCGTCGCCATTCCTGGGTCTAGAAGTCGAGGGTCCCCTCGCCTCTCCAACGTCAAATTCAATCGGAAATCGAAACAATGTCGTGAAATTTTTATTTAAATGAGACCCATCCGGCGCTACCTGGAATATATATATTTTTTAACGAATGTATACGACCGAAGTCAAAGGTGTCCTTATAGCCCCGAATATTAGGCGGAAAAAATGCCTGTATAATTCGGGGAGAGTAGCAAAGTGCGGGGCTTAAACCAACGACCTTCCACACAAAAGTGGTAAACTGTGAAAGAAAGCGAGAGTTGTAGAATAGATGCATTTGAAATGTGGTTCTGGAGAAGGATGGTACGAGTCCCATCGACGATAAGGCGAACTAACGTCTACATTCACGATAAGACGAACTAACGTCTACATTCGCGATAAGGCGAACTAACGTCTACATTCGCGATAAGGCGAACTAACGTCTACATTCGCGATAAGGCGAACTAACGTCTACATTCGCGATAAGGCGAACTAACGTCTACATTCGCGATAAAGCGAACTAACATCTACATTCGCGATAAGGTGAACTAACGTCTACATTCGCGATAAGGTGAACTAACGTCTATATTCGCGATAAGGCGAACTAACGTCTACATTCGCTATAAGGCGAACTAACGTCTACATTCGCGATAAAGCGAACTAACATCTACATTCGCGATAAGGCGAACTAACGTCTACATTCGCGATAAGGCGAACTAACGTCTACGAGTACATTCGCGATAAGGCGAACTAACGTCTACATTCGCAATAAGGCGAACTAACGTCTACATTCGCGATAAGGTGAACTAACGTCTACATTCGCGATAAGGCGAACTAATGTCTACATTCGCGATAAAGCGAACTAACGTCTACATTCGCGATAAGGCGAACTAACGTCTATGAGTACATTCGCGATAAGGCGAACTAACGTCTACATTCGCGATAAAGCGAACTAACGTCTACATTCGCGAAGAACTGAGAATCACCGACAGATTGTCGACAATATGCCTACCATAAGAAGAGTCCATTTATTCTTTGGACACATTGCTCATGACTAACGAGAGAGTTTGGAGAGGTTCATGTTACTGGAAGTACGGAAGGACGATGCACAAGAGGAAGAATCTCAATGCGTTGAACTGACCAAGTGAGAGACGCAACGGACTACCATTAACAACTGCCCATCGAGCCAATTAGAGTGCAGGGATAGATGAAGAAGAATCGTTAAGGACTATTATTGGAGTCACAGTGCACAAAACTTCGGAAACTACGAGGGTTTGTTGTAATTTTGCGTTTGAATTTGATCTAAAAATACAAAATTACTTTCCGGATCGCACAATAGAATCTAATTTCTTTAAATTATTCCAGTCCGACCCTGCTGTGTGTCCAGGAAGGTGGCGGGGGTAGAAGTAGTGAAAGATGCCGTATAAAGTGTTTGCAGCGGCAATTACTCGAGAGGGACGACGCTATACCGCGCCGACCTGATTGTATTGCACTGTCTCTCTCCAGACCAAACACCACGACGTGATCCATTTCCGCACACTGAATACATTCTCTCCCCCTCCCACAGTGTATACACAGCTCCTCAAACTTTTTTGATTTTATGGTCCTCGATGAAAAAAAAAGAGTTGTAATAATTAAAAATGTCAGCAAGAAGGCTGACTTCTAACATTGGATATATTTTTATAAAAATATTAATAAAGCGCCGTTTAGAGAGCAAACTCTTCTCATTAGATCTCTCACTGAGGATTCGAACCCACATTTCAAATATTACAAAATAATTATTTATATTGACAAAAAATATAGGAGCGTAGTGACTGCGGCCATTAGATTAAGTACTTTTTCACTTCTGCATACGCTCAGATAAACATATTTGGTAAGAAAACCGCAGAAAACTCATTGCAGGAAAACTTCTTCTTCTTCTTCTCCCTGGCTCCATCCCAACTCATTGTCTGCGAAGACTGTTGGGGTCAGCTCTCCTCGTCCTCAGGTTGTATGCTCTTCTGTCCCGGACTATGTCCCCCAGGCCGTGCCTCTGCATCAGGTTATCTTTTTGCACCACCCATGAATTCTTTGGCCTTCCTCTGGTTGTTATTCGAGGAAGATCCATGGAGATTGCCTGGTTCACAATGTGATCGGGTGCTCTGCGTCCAACGTGCCCATACCATCTCAATCGCCTCTCCTCCATCTTGCTGTTGATGTCTGTAACACCCAGGCTTCCACGAATGCGTGAGCTTCTTATTTTGTCTCTTAGGGACACACCTGCTGACCATCTTAGCATGCGCATTTCAGCAGTTTCTATTTGCCTGGAGTAAGAGTTATACATCGTCCAGCATTCGGAGCCATAGAGGAGTGCGAGTCTGACAATCGTTTGGTATACTTTTCCTTTTAACTTTACTGGCATTTTCGGATCACATAGAACTCCCGTCATTGATCTAAACTTCATACATCCCACACTAATTATATGTGTTACATCTGCTGCACATCCTCCATCGCTATGGATGAGTGACCCAAGATACTTAAAGGAGTCACAATTTGGTAATGTTTCTCCATCCATTTGCATTACGGGAGTGACAGCATTTGTGTTCTCGAATGGTAGGTACAGATACTCTGTTTTCTTTCTGCTCAGTCTCAATCCATTGTCCTCCAAGATTCTTCTCCACCTTTCCAGACTATTTTGCAGGTCTTCGTGTTTTTCACTTATTAATATTAGGAAAACAAACTAGTGTAAGAAGCCTTTGTAGATCTTCTGATATGTGATAATTATACATTCGGCTTTAGGTGGAATGTAATTCTATTGTATATGTATATATTGGAAATTGTGTATATTGGAATATGTAGTGTATATCGTGGGCTCAATACTATAACTAGGTAGCTCAAAATTCTCTATTCTGAGAAAATGTCGGTCTTAGTTTGGAGGTCCGATAGCTTTGACTGGTAACTCCCCTTTAATGATGAGGTTTTGCGCTAATATTATATGTTTTGATGAAACTAATAAAGGAGGTTTCAATAGATCGTAAGATGCAAATTATATGAACTTCAAGATATCTACTTTAAGCATTCTTTAGCATCCACGTTTACGAATTACCTAATTATAAAAATGCTAAATAACTCAGTTGAGATAGCTTATATTTATAGCATTGAAAAGCCCCTTCGATGAGCAATCCATTCATGTTAATAACTCAAAACCGCCAAATTTTGAGTTACCTAGATTTAGTATTGAGCCCACGATATGATAGTAAGAATCTCACCCTCGTTAACTTACTTCAAACAAACAAACAGTGACTTAAAAAAATATTACATATTTTTTCAATTAAGAAATGGTGGCTGTATCCCCTCCTCCACGTTGGAATGCATACAACAAATGTGAAATACAATACACTCAACAGGAAAAAATAGTTCCCTATTAGTGTGATTATAAAATCGTTGAAAAGTAGGTAAAATCACGACTTGCCTGCTTAGTAAGAAGTCTATCTTCCATCCCTAAGGTTGCAGGCACGGGTTTAGAATCGCGAGACCTAATTGGGATTATTTTTTAGTAATCATGCTTTTTAGTGCCGATGCTTAGTCATGACAGGATGGAGTATTGTAAAAAATATTCATATTATTATTCCCCTTCACCAAATACATATATAATTCATAATTAACATAAAAGGAAGATATGAATTTAAGAAATAGGAAGGGATGGTGGAGAGAAAAAAAAATGCGTTATACCTACTCGTATTACTGACTTGAAATTTAGAGTTTTTTTCAGTCGCTTTTTAAAACATGACAATGACAAAGCAAGCCTAACATGATGTTTTAACTGGTTCCAGAGTATCAATGCATGAACAATTTATTTATTTATTTTACACATGACAAGAAATATACATCATTTGTGAAAAAACAACAGGTAATTGAATTTGGACATACAATTTTAATGGATCAGGGTTTGTTGCCTTTTATTTGTCGTATCCCCTGTAAACTAGGCTTTTGCCTGTATCTCACTGAGGACATATAGCATGAAAAAATAAATTGATACTTCTTGCCCATTTTTGATGTTATAAAACCCCGTTGCACATTCTCATCAACCTGACAAACAGTGACACTCAATTTACATATGTATACATCACGCAAAATCAAACTCCTCACACTTCATCACTCCAGACAGATCGAAACATTTATCCCACAATATACTGCACATAATCATAAAAGTAAAAAAAAAAACAAAAATATAAGTACAAAACTATTAAAAACACCACACTCAAGAACTCACACAAACCTTTTTCACAATAAAATACGACTTTTTCTGGTTGGTTAGAAGAGATAGCCACTTGGCAATTAGCCCGCCAGATTGTTTTACAATGAAAAGTTTAATTAATTAATTAATAAGTATATGCCTACCGTAATAGGGTAACCATATAATTTAACGAAGTCAACTATATTTATATTCAACCAGTTATATGTAGAGTCATACCATAGTAGTACCGATTACATATTGAGAAGAACTGCCCAAATCGTTATGGGTAGATTTGATGTGGTGCCTTAGTAATAAGACAGATAAATCCCTATTTACAAAGTGGCACCTTTATCCCACATTACCTCTAGCGTACGTTTTGCTAGCAAATCTTATTCTGCAATGTCTTTTATCCTCCGTGGTATTCCAACCAGGAGGTTATGGGTCCAATTCCCACTTCCAATTGAGGTTACGGGTTCAATTCCAATTCCAAATCCAGTTAAACCTCTTCAGACCTGAATTAATTCTAAAGTTTTTATGAAAGAATATATATGACCGAAAGTCATAGGTATCCTTAATACCCTCGAACACTAGGCGGAAAAAGTGTCTGTGTCGTTCGAGGGGAGTAGCACAGCGCGGGGTTCGAACCGACGACTTTCCTCACAGAAGTTCACTGCGTTACCGCGCGGCCATACACCTCATCACTTACACTAAATGGAACATTATATCGTATTGCGCTGACATCTGGGCAGAGTTTTGATCTGAGCAGAGACTAATGATAACACGAGGGCTCCAACAAAGCCCTCGACACCGTTTATTTTCCAAATTTCAAGTTGAGATTATTAGTGTTATAAACATAATAATACGAGTACAACAATGCGAATAACAGAAATAATACGAGTACAACAATGCGAACGACAGAAATAATACGAGTACGACAATGCGAATAACAGAAATAATACAAGTACAACAATGCGAATGACAGAAATAATACGAGTACAACAATGCGAATGACAGAAATAATACGAGTACAACAATGCGAATGACAGAAATAATACGAGTACGACAATGCGAATAACAGAAATAATACAAGTACAACAATGCGAATGACAGAAATAATACGAGTACAACAATGCAAATGACAGAAATAATACGAGTACGACAATGCGAATAACAGAAATAATACAAGTACAACAATGCGAATGACAGAAATAATACGAGTACAACAATGCGAATGACAGAAATAATACGAGTACGACAGTGTGAATGACAGAAATAATACGAGTACAACAATGCGAATGACAGAAATAATACGAGTACGACAATGCGAATAACAGAAATAATACAAGTACAACAATGCGAATGACAGAAATAATACGAGTACAACAATGCGAATGACAGAAATAATACGAGTACGACAATGCGAATAACAAAAATAATACAAGTACAACAATGCGAATGACAGAAATAATACGAGTACAACAATGCGAAATACAGAAATAATACGAGTACAACAATGCGAATGACAGAAATAATACGAGTACAACAATGCGAATGGCAGAAATAATACGAGTACGACAATGCGAATAACAGAAATAATACAAGTACAACAATGCGAATGACAGAAATAATACGAGTACAACAATGCGAATGACAGAAATAATACGAGTACGACAATGCGAATAACATAAATAATACAAGTACAACAATGCGAATGACAGAAATAATACGAGTACAACAATGCGAATGACAGAAATAATATGAGTACGACAATGCGAATAACAGAAATAATACAAGTACAACAATGCGAATGACAGAAATAATACGAGTACAACAATGCGAATGACAGACATAATACGAGTACAACAATGCGAATGACAGAAATAATACGAGTACAACAATGCGAATGACAGAAATAATACGAGTACGACAATGCGAATAACAGAAATGTAATTTTTTTTATATTTACATTATTTTTATTATTTATTTCATTCCCTTAGTGTTGTAAAGATTCCTGCCTACTAAAACCAAAATTTGGACTATGCGGACGTCTGTTATTTGAATGTTACAGAGGAACAGCTGGACAAATTACAGCGTCTTCAAAATGTTTGTCTAAGATTTATTTTCAACCTACGAAAGTACGATCATATAACTTTAAACCATAAGGCATTGAACTGGTTGAATACACCCGCCAGATTTTTTTGTCAACAAAAGTGTTAAATAAATAAATATAGCGAAATTTGGCTATTATTAAACAATTGCTTATTTATAGTTCAAGTATATAAATGCGAAGATTATACCTTGTCCATTTTAGGTATTAAAAGGTCCTATGAGTATGCTTATTGCCCTAGGTCCCACTTCCCCCTACGGACGATCCTACTAATTTATTTAACATATGATTTTATGAATCAATATTTTATAATATATGGATTTAAAAAAATATCTTGATCATTTTGGTACACTACTCAATCCATAAAAATATTGATTCAGTTCAATCAATAGTATTTTGGTGCCAACTTTGTTGTATGGGAATAAAACATAGACATGGAGACTGAAAAGAGCCTAATAAATACTGTAGAAATGCGTGCTTTGAGGCGAATACACGGAGTAACAATGTATGACAGAATACGGAATGAAGGAATTAGGAATGAATGTGAACTTAAGGCTGACGTGTTGAGTAAGATGAAGAAGTATACGCTGAGATGGTTTGGACATGTGGAACGAATTAGTGAAGAAACACTAACACAAGAGATCATCATCATACCGACATAGATTCTGATGGCTCCTCTCCATCCATCACAGCACTCCGCGGCTCGAAGAGCAGTTGTTAAGGGTAGTCCAGTTGCATCTCTCACTTGGTCAGTCCTACGTATTGGGATTCTTCCTCTTGTGCGTCGTCCTTCCACGTCTCCAGTAATAGCAAACCTGTTCAAACTGTCTCCATGAAAGTGCTAGCAATGTGCCCAAAGAATCGGAGGAGTCATCGAAAGCATATTGTCGACAATCTGTCGGTGATTCTCAGGTATTCGAGAATGGAGGTATATGTTAGTTCGCCTTGCTTTCCATGGAAAAAAATGTTATAAAATATAAATGTGAGTGGAAGACGTGTAAAAGGAAGACCAAAAAAATATGGTTGAATCAAGTGAAAGAAGGAAATGTAGAAAGTCAGAGATATTATGGAAGTTGTATGAGAAAGTGTATGGATGTAGAAGAAGCTAAGATTCTGTGTCGAGATATGAAAATCTAGCGCTATTTATTATCTCTGCGTAACCCGAGAGGGAAATGGCGTGATGGTGTGTATTTTTAAAAATGATATTTTTTCTTGGTTTCATCTAAATGTTTTTTTGATATATAATAGTATATATTACACTTTCGTTGTATACAGTACAACCTGGCGGACGTATTGCCATTTGATAATCTCTTCCAGCCAATCAGATAGCTGTTTAAGATGCCTTAATCAGAAATCTGAGTTCTAGCGGGATTTAAACAACCAACTGCCGGGCTGGGAGTCAGGTATCTTAGCAACTAAGCCACGGAGATTATCATTTCATAAATCTTGTATGTTGTTAATTTAATCTAATAAGAGAAACGTAATTATTTCACACGTATAAGAAATCTCATTTTTTTACTCGTTTTACTATAATACGATGACCTCCGTGGCCTAATTGGTAAGACTCTTGTCTCCCAGCTCGGAGGTTGCGGGTTCAAATCCTGCCGGAATCACGATTAAAACAAAAGGATTTTAGTCTGTTTTCACTAAAGGCCTCTTTAAAATATTTCTGGTTGGTTGGAAGAGATTGACACATGGCAACATACCCATCAGGTTGTAATGTATACAACGAAATTATTATAATATATGTATGTTTAAAATACGAATTTTAGAAAAAAGGTGCTAAATCAAGACTTTGCTAAGGGTGTCAAAAACCTAACAACGCCTTTGACTGTGCCACTGGATAATAATATTAACGACTAGATAAATAATTATTATAACAAGGAGTGTGTATGTTGTCTGAAAAAAAAAACATATTTATTTTTTATTATGGACACTCTTCCAGGTAGCATTTGACGACTCAGTGCTGGGCGCTCTTTTCTTTTTTACGGTCGTGTCATGCAGTCTAAAAAAGTGCCACCCCCTTAACCAAGGTGCGTCTCTTCTGGTCGCACTCCCGTATCGCTGCGACCCAGCTCCGGGTATATATACCACACCGTATGTTCTCGGGCTGATGGCGTCTCAGCGGCTAGACGTATGAGAAACAGTCAGCGCCCTGTGAACATGCGTCAACATGGTCAGGCGGCTCAGCAGGGTTCATATGTCTGTGGCATTTGCGGAAGGGAGTGCGCATCTAGGATCGGGCTGTTCTCTCACAGAAGATCACACGATCGACGTGGGAGAACGGTTCAAGACTGACGTGGGAGTGGCGCGGGGATCCTCGACTGCGAGGCCCGGCAATGATGATATATACCACACAGCATGAGACTGAACTTAAAAATGTCCTTGTATCTCTTTTTTTGGGTCGCCCTTGTCTCTTTCTGTGTATTTATTTATTTATTGATAAACAGTACCTACAATATACCTTATAACAGAAACAATAATTAAAAACAAGCAATTAGTGATGCATACATAAAAAACGACATTGTAATTAGTTTTATCAAATACAATTTATTCCACTTGATGTATTTGATAAAACAAATTTAAATGTCTTTAACCCTTCCTCTCCTGTGATGTGTAACTAGTACACATTGCTTCTAAAAACTTTAATATCTCTATAAATATAATAAATACTGGGTTTAGATTTTAGGTATTCCTCCGTAATACATTTACGCATTGAATGAAAAAATAATATTAATAATAATTAGCATTCATCGGCCACATCAGAGATATTTTGTGAAAATCGGGAATAAATTCACCAATACAATCAAACGTGTGGCAGTGTGTGACGTAGGTATATTCATTCTAAAAATCCGTATGGGTGAGGAAGCGACACTATTTACGTCTCACTCTCACTCTACTTCAGAATATGGGAACGCAAAAAATAGAATCTCAGTTCGGTCGCTTCTCTCGTTTAGTAGCCAGTCGGCTTTCGTTCAAGGTGGTCGTTTCGCCCGTTTTGTAAACGTCGTCCGATGTTTTTTTTCACGTTTTCAGCAATCAAATTTCAATTAATATCACTTTTGAATTCTAATTTTATTAATTTAAGCGATTGGCTATGAATATTCTTATTTTTCCGATTTTAAATCGCTCTTTTTTACATATGTATTGGTGTGTATTGAATGCACATCACCGGAACGTGCGGATTTTTTTAGCACAGGAAGGGAAAGGTTAAACCTCCACAATGTTAATGTCTTAACTAAAAATAATACATTAAAAACAACTCAAAAGATTTAGTAAATAAAATTACAGTAAAGAAACGGCGTGATGTAATACATACTCGTATAGTAAGTATTTATTACAATATACGGTATTTTATTGACCATTGAAAATAGTTACAATGGTAACTATTCAAAATTTGTCACAAATCAACTTACCAACAGAAGAATAAAAATTTACATAAATCAAACGTAAATGCATACTACCTGTAATACAAACATGTGCCAGTCCAAAGCTCAAATGATCCAGTGTCCTGAGTCTTGATATACAAATAAAACTTACATTAAATTGATTTATTTAGGACTTCATTGTATAACCATCTGGCTGGATTATTGCCAGGTGGCAATCTACTCCAACCAACCAGGCAAAAGTAAATAAAATAAGTTAAATGGACACAAGACATATTCAAATAATTATTCATCTTTATGAAAATTATGAACAATATACCTGATAAAAGTGAAAGTGCATATCATTAATCAAAGGAAAAAGAAGAGATGATGGAGAAGGAATATAAAAAAGGAATGAAATACGGTATATTACTGGCAAGATATTAAGAGATTTTTCAGTTGCTTTTTAAAGTATGTCAATGACGGAGCGAGACTAACATTAGTTTGTAACTTGTTCCAGAGTCCCGCTGCATGGACGGTAAAGGACGGTGTAAAAAAATGAAAAGCGGTGAACTCGGAAGGCCAATCTCTCTTTAAGCGCAACGTAAGTCCATGATTGAAATAATCTGTTTGGAAAAAATAAAAACAAAAATATATACGGATAATAACACTTACGCCAAGGCGTCGGGTGTAAGGTTCACTTATATAAAAACGCTTCCTGGGAGAACTTTCCGAAGCATTAAGACTGTCAGTAAATATGTCCGAGACTATAGCATAGTCATTACCCAATCGATGTAATCTAAGTAATAATTAGTTCTCATAGCTTTGTAATTTGTTTTATCAAACACTGTTTATTCCACTTTTTGTAACGGTATAACCCTACCGGTTTCAAGGCTTTCACCTCATCATCAGGGGAGCACAAACAAGACTGAATTCTATTCGAACTGGTACCGAGATACACGCTTCTAACAGTAAACATTCGGGTTGAGGACTGAAGGTAGAGGGAGGAATGAGACAATCTCGGCGAGCAGCGGAGAGATTCTTGGGACACATGTGTTTACCAGATGTTCACCTCGATGCACTGACTTAGAAATTTCTAGGGCCTCTAATTTGTCCCATTTATTTTCGTTACTACTGATATGTAAGAATTCGGCATCATCGATAGAAAATGTGTGGTTTTCACGGTGACAATGATTAGCCATTTCAGAATAAATTAGAGGATTTGTTAAGGCGGATTTGTGTTCACGAAATCTCTTTTCAAAAGATCTTCCTGTCTTTCCTATAAATATATTACCACAAACAGCACATAAAAGTTAATACACAACCGTTGTTAAGTATTCCATTTTTGCCTTTCCCGTTAAATAAGAGTTTTCGGAGATTTAAAATTAGTGTAAAAAGCTGGCTTTATGTGACTTCTCAGTACCAGTTCGAACATAATTCAGTCTTGTTTGTGCTCCCTGATGATGAGGTGAAAGCCTTAAAACCGGTAGGGCTATACCGTTACAAAAAAGTGGAATAAACAGTGTTTGATTAAACAAATTATAATGTCTTTAGACCTCCACAATATTAATGCCTTAATTATAAATAATATATTATAGTTCTATAACTATCACAACGGAATATATTTCGTAGTCCTCCAGGGTGTTCGAAAGTTAATCAACTCCAATAACTAAGGAGGGTAAATTATAATATTTACTAGTTCAAAAAGCAAGGATCTAGTCAGACATAACATATTACTCGACGATTAGAAAGTATTATCGAGTTCAGGCACGGTAACAAGAATAGTCACACACGTTTCCCCACTCATTTACTTATCTACATATATTATATTCATTCTTATAATTTATTCACCATCATTATTTTTTTTTTTCACTCATTCAATATAAAACAGTGTGTGACGACACAAATTTATGTATATTTGTATTTAATATTATGTATATATCATCATATTTATATATGTATTTAATCGTTTATAATTTCTCATAATCATTCATAAAATCTAAACATTTACCACAAACCTATCCTTTCCCGATTCCCAAAAAGATCCAAAAATTTCCAATAAATATCTTAACAGTCAGAACTTATCCGATGAAGGAGTAAGGTGTCCTACCATCGGACCGAAACTCCGAACAAGCTATCCATCACTTGTAAGGTAACAAGAACTTGTATTTCCTCCTCTTACCTCATCATTTCTAAGACAGAATCTAAACTTGATGTGATGCAAAAATCTGTATTTCAACCCTATTTAGAGCATTATAGTGAACTGCGTAATAAGAAATCAGAATCAGAATGGTGCATGGAGAATTACGTGAAGTGTACAACCGCGCAATCGCGCAGCTTACAGGGAACACTGATTCCGAATCCAGTTTAATTTTGAGCAATACAAAAACACTTAATATACATTCACCTCATGTAGTCCGATTTTCTACTTCTGCTCAACAAGCTTTGTACACGTCCTGTATCCTGGAACTTTCAGCAAATGACTCAAAAACAAACAAAAAAGAAAAGGAAGAATATTGGCTCCCCTCCCAAGTAATGGTAACTACCCCCTCCCTTCCAATTCCGTCCCTGTAATTGCGCCAAACTTCGACACCGCCGAACCCCGCTCACCGCAACAATAGTGGGGGTAGTGGAAAGTGGTGGGGGTAGATAGATTGCGGGAGTGGGCAGGCTGAGGGTATAAAATCAGCTGTTCCGGGAGCCGCACTGCCACTCCGCCGTGGCAAATTGGATTTGCCGGAGGGTGTAGGTGGAACGCTGTGCCCGCCCAAGATGGCGTTGATTTTCCGATGATTGCCGACTGTTTTTTCCTTCTCGGTTTTAGTACGTGAGACTTAACAGGGCTGACTACTTTATAAATATAACTAAGATAGTTTTATTTGTGTTTTTAATAACGCTAAGTAACAAAGTCTGTGGAGCACTAAAACATACACGTGTATACAATCTGTCACACGATGACGTCCATAATGACTGACCAATCGCGATGGGTCACATGTATGAATGACAGAGACGACGCTCTACAAAGCCGAAGTTAGCCGATTATGACCTCTCTCTTTCTTAAGCCCGGTGTGTATTTCTTAGCCCGGTGGGTACTGTACTTGCACTGCCCTTCGAGTTGTCATCAGGTATTCCTCATACTTACTGTTTCTCTTTCTCTCTGGCTCCTTCCCAACTCATTGTCTGCGAAGACTGTTGGGGTCAGCTCTCCTCGTCCTCAGGTTGTATGCTCTTCTGTCCCGAACTACGTCCCCTAGGCCGTGCCTCTGCATCAGGTTATCTTTTTGCACCACCCATGAATTCTTTGGTCTTCCTCTGGTTGTTATTCGAGGAAGATCCATGGAGATTGCCTGGTTCACAATGTGATCGGGTGCTCTGCGTCCAACGTGCCCATACCATCTCAATCGCCTCTCCTCCATCTTGCTGTTGATGTCTGTAACACCCAGGCTTCCACGAATGCGTGAGCTTCTTATTTTGTCTCTTAGGGACACACCTGCAGACCATCTTAGCATGCGCATTTCAGCAGTTTCTAGTTGCCTAGAGTAAGAGGTGTACATCGTCCAGCATTCGGAGTCATAGAGGAGTGCTAATACTTACTGTTGGCCGACGATTTAAAACATTGATTCTTTCCAAGACTGAATGTAACTCCAGATCGATTTGAATGGTGTCTGGAAGTGGAATGAAACGATAAGACGACCTTCAACGTCTCTAAATATAAACTCATGACTTTTCAAGAGCTGGGACTCAGCAGACTTAATATATTGAATCGATTATCAGCATATCGTGTGTGTCGACACTATCAAAGACCTCGGCATCATGTTCAACAATAAATATACATTCGGTTATCATATCAAGAGTATGTGTTTATCTGCCAGTCAAGTTCTGGGATTTGTGACAAGATTCTCTAAGATGGTGGCGCTGTTGTGAGATATCTTTATAATACACTGGTTAGCAGTAGATTAGAGTGCGGCTCAATCATTTGGAACCCGAGAGGAAAACATAATTTCTGATAGGTGAACAATTTTAAAAAAGGTATCTACAACATCTTTATTGTAAAGAATATAGATTTTACCCGTGGCTGTATCTCACATTTGCAATGGGTATACTTGGATAATATTCCTTAAGCTTCTGTGTTATTGTCTAACATAGACGGGGCCTCTTTTAAAATTAAACTCAACTACCTAACACGAATAAAAGGATATTTTAAGTTCAATGGAAACGTCAAGACTAGACGCCAAAATACTGTATGTTGGCAGCAGGGCTCATAATATACTCATATACAGCATGTTTCTTGTTGTTTTAATTTTTGTTATTTTGTATTTATGTTTCTTAGTATGTTGTTTTTATTCTTATGATTGTGTGCGGTATATTATGTGATGAACATTTTTGGTTTTCTTCTTATGATTGTGTGCGGTATCTTATGGGATGAATATTTTTGGTTTTATTCTTATGATTGTGTGCGGTATATTATGGGATGAACATTTTTGGTTTTATTTTTATTTCATTATGGGTTCATTTTTGGTTTTAGTTGAGTGTCACTGTTTGTCAGGTTGATGAAAACGTGCAACGGGGTTTTGTTTTTGTGTAATCAAAAATCGGAAAGAAGTATCGATTTATTTTTCCATGCTAAATATCCTCAGTGAGATACAGGCAAAAGCCTAGTTTACTGGAGATACGACAAATGAAAGGCAACACACCCAGATCCATTAAAATAACGTATGTCCAAATTAAATTACCTGTTGTTTTTTCGCAAATTATGTATGTTTCTTGTCATGTGTAATAATAAATAAATAATTCCTATAACATCTACTGTGGTGCGAATGGTAATAGGAAACCACCGCACTTTTTTTTTCACAAAATTAATATGCACAACAAATTTGTGGATCACATTCTTCAGTATTGAGATCACAATAAAAACAATCATAAAAATATCATCGCCATAAAAAAGATGGCATGTCCACTGCACTTTTTTTTTCGCCATGTAGCGAAAATAAAAATAAAAACTTCATTATCGATAGTAATTGTACACCCCTGAGCGGTAACACCTTGGAATGGATACGCGGACCCCTGGGAACAGCTCATTAGCCACAACCCTCCCTCCTCAGGGTCCCTGACGCCACCACACCACACCAGACCATCCCGCACTCCCAGTGCCCTCTAGCCCGCTACCGAAGGGGTGAAAGCTGGACCCCCACACCCCCAAGGAAGGTGATATCTCGAGAACCATACTCCGATGGCATTTTAACTACTTTTCAGGTTATCGGCCGTTATTTACGGGTATCCAATCTTGATGCTACGTTATGCTCTATCCAGATATGAATATCACGTTAATAATGTTTGCAAAGAAGCTAAAAATTCTCGTATGTTACCTATATCATACATAAAAAGAATATACACTAAAAGATCCTACAGCGCAAAGCATTTTTATTCGAGATTGTTACATACTACCTTGATCCAAAAGTTTTAGGACTTTATTCATAAAATCGAAAATACAAGTTTATTCATCAAAATCGATATGGTCCCCTTCAAAGTACTGCCCATCGACTGCAACGCACTTACGCCAGCGCTTGATCCAATCCTCGAAACACCGCTGGTACTCAATTTTCGGTATGTCCATCAGAGTTGTCTTCGATTTTTTCATGACATCCTCTCGGGGGCTGTAAACGCGTTCCGTGAAGCGGTTTTTAAAGTCGGTTGAACAGGAAAAAGTCGCAGGGAGCCGAATCAGGTGAATTCAAAGGCTGCTGGTGTTCCGCGAAGCAGTTTTTTTGCATGAAATTGAGGTCTTTCGGCACCAGTTTTGCAGCGACACGTCTGAGGCCCAAATCACTAACCAAAATGTCTTGAGCGGATCCATAAGTGATGTTCAAGTCCTCTGCCAGCTCTCTGATAGTCAATTTTCGGTTTTCGGCCATCATTTCTTTGATTTTATTGATGTTTTCATCGGTTTTCGACTGCCACTGCGTTCGTCATCCTCGACCGACTCACGGCCACTTCTGAAGCGTTCGTGCCACCAAAAAACACTTTTCCAACATTTCCAAGGCCTGTGGACCGTTAAATCCGTTTTTCACACAAAATTTAACGCAAACTCGTTGATGCACAGTTGATGCCATTTTCAAACTTGTAAAAAATCGAAAACACGCACAAAGGTAGATGTACTCAGTACAGCGTAACTTTTATAAATGTCAAGCTATGACACTGAAATTTAAAGGGAAGTGTCAATGATAGATGTGGTAACCTAACAAAAAAAAAAGAATTCCAATCGGGTGACTGACAGCGCCACACGGTGGCCGGTCCTAAAACGTTTTGATCAAGGTAGTATGTAATTATAACAATTGACAAGTATTTAGTTACTGTTTTTACCCGTCCTTGGACGAGTTTCCAGCTACATATTGATAAATTTCATATACCCCATAGAAAGAAGTCTGAAGCAGTTAAGTCAGGTGAGCGTGATGGTCACTTGATTTCAGAGTTTCGCGAAATTATCCTTCTTCCAAAGATTTGTCTTAAGAGTTCAATTGTCGGGCGAGCTATATGAGCAGTAGCACCATCTTGCTGCCACCATACCTCTGGTGTGTCCTCGACTGCAACACCATATTGCTTCCACCATACCTCTGGTGTATCCTCGACTGCAGGACGCACGAAATTCTCTAGCATTTCAGGATACCTTTCGCCATTGACGGTTAGTGGGTTTTCTTCATCATCTTCAAAGAAATAAGGTCCAAGAACTCTTTCCGCATTTACACCACACCAAACCGTTACTTTTACGGGGTGCAGACTACGTTGGTGGACTATTTTCTTGGGTTTTCTGTCCCCCAAAATCGAATATATTGTTTATTAACAAATCCGTTTAGGTGGAAGTGGGCCTCGTCGCCCAAAATGGCATATATTTAAAGGATGCAATTTTCAAAACTAAACAAAATGTATTGTCAAGAAGTGTGTTTTCTGTTTATAAAAAAATAAATGTAAATGATTAAGAAATAAAACAGTTTTTTTTATATAGTAGCGTGACTTTTGGGCCAACCTGTGTTAACAATTTGAGACCCGATCAAAATCAAAACAACCTTTCCCAGTGCTCAGCTGTTTTTTGAGAAATTCATATTTTTGTGAAAGGTTTACTAAAATGGATATATCTAACTAAATATTACGAAAATTGCAATAAAACTTTGTATATTTATTTCAAATACTTGAATAATTTAGTTTATTATGGTAATTCTGTCAACATTGTAGCGATCCTTACTCCCTGTGATCACAGCCCGAGCCGCTTGTTATTGTTTAGCGAGAATGAGACAGCGACATATCTTCTGCGCCTTTCTACAAATCATATAAATACGGGACGTGTAACAATAAATATTGTTTAGCGAGAACGAGACAGCGACATATCTTCTGCGCCTTTCTACACACATTCAAAATTGTATAAATATAAGACGTGTAACAATAAATAACCATTCCATATTCGGATTACAAACTACGAGCTCATCCTCATCATCTTCCCATTCGGGACAACCGTCCCTAAAACATTATCATTTATGGAGAGTTACATCACACTCTTTAGAAATGTTCCGTTCTCACTTCCTTTCTTGTGCTTAGCACACACCGTGCAACTTCTGCAGGGGTATTATTTTTTGTCAGTCAATGGAATACGTATCAACACATGTTTAACCTTCCCCTTCCTGTGCTAAAAAAAAATCCGCCCGTTCCAGTGATGTGTATTCAATACACATGTAAAAATGAGCGATTTAAAATCGAAAAAATAAGAATATTCATACCCAATCGTTTAAATTAATTAAAATTGAAGTCAAAAGTGATTATAATTGAGATTTAATTGAAAACATGAAAAAAATATCGGCCGACGTTCACAAAACGGGTGAAGCGACCACCTCAAATGGATGCCCGAAAGCTACTGAAGCGAGAGAAGCGCACGAACTGAAATTCTATTTCTTACGTTCCCATATACCGAAGTAGAGTGAGAGTGAAACGTGAATAGCGTCGCTTCCTCACCCATAGCGGTTTTTTAGAATAAATATACCTACGTCACACGCTGGTACACGTTTGATTGTATTGGTGAAATTATTCCCGATTTTCACAAAATATCTCTGAAGTGGCCGATAAGTGCTAATTATTATTAATATTATTTTTTCATTCAATGCGTAAATGTATTATGGAGGAATACCTAAAATCTGAACCCAGTATTTATTATATTTATAGAGATATTAAAGTTTTTAGAAGCAATGTGTACTAGTTACACATCACAGTACAGGAAGGGTTAAATACGTCTTTTGACGACAAGTTTGGAGGATCCTGCAAATTTCTTATTATTTTTGTTCCCGGAGTTTGTAATTGGTCTTCAGAGTCATACGTTAAAATTTTTGAGATCTGACACTTCACTGCACACTTATATATTTTGTCAGTCGATGGAGTACGTATCAAAACATGTTAAGACACGTCCTTTGACAACATGTTTTGAGGATCCTTAAAATTTCTCATTCTATTTGGACCCGGAGACTGTAGTTGGTCTCCTGATTCATAACATATGTCAAAATCTCTCAGATCTGACACTTCACCGCACACTGATGATGCAACTTCAGAATCTCCATCATAAATTAATTCACGCATAATTACATTATTTACTTATATAAATCAAATTGTGACTCCTTTAAGTATCTTGGGTCACTCATCCACAGCGATGGAGGATGTGCAGCAGATGTAACACATAGAATTAGTGTGGGGTGGATGAAGTTTACATCAATGACGGGAGTTCTATGTGATCCGAAAATGCCAGTAAAGTTAAAAGGAAAAGTATACCAAACGATTGTCAGACCTGCACTCTTCTATGGCTCCGAATGCTGGACGATGTATAACTCTTACTCCAGGCAACTAGAAACTGCTGAAATGCACATGCTAAGATGGTCAGCTGGTGTGTCTCTAAGAGACAGGAAGCCTAGGTGTTACAGACATCAACAGTAAGATGGAGGAGAGGCGGATGAATTGAGATAGTGTGGGCACGTTGGACGCAGAGCACCCTATCACATTGTGAGCCAGGCAATCTCCATGGATCTTCATCGAATAACAACCAGAGGAAGACCAAAGAGTTCGTGGGCGGTGCAAAAAGATAACCTGATGCAGAGGCACGGCCTGGGAGACGTAGTCCGGGACAAAAGAGCATACAACCTGAGGACGAGGAGAGCTGACCCCAACAGTCTTCGCAGACAGTGAGTTAGGATGGAGCCAGAGGGAATAAAACTGATATAAATCAAGAATCAGAATTATTCCAGAAATCAGGATCAGGCAAGATCAAGTAACATGTGTCTTCAAACATTGTCTCTTTGTATTCAAGTCCCTTAATGTGATGTCTCCATTGTATCTTTCGAACACGTGTCTGAGGGATGTTCTTTCAGAGAAAAGTAGAACAATCCAACAGGACGGGGTATTTTTTTAATTTTATTCAATGTACGATATTTTATCGACCATTTTATTGGCTACTCTTATATTGTCTAAAAATGTCAAATTTGTTACATTTTTTGTTAGTTTTTGCACTCATTTGCTATTTTAGAACAAAAAGCAAACAGAGTCGACTGCAAATATACATTGACGAAATCACAAATGTATAGTTTTACAATATGAATGCGTTCATTTTGACAAAAAAACAGCATCTTTTTTAATAAAGGGACAAATTATCGAAAACCATAAAGTTGATAAAATCATCAAAAATAAATAGATCATTGTAATTTATTTTATCAAACACTGTTTATTCCACTTTTTGTAACGGTATAACCATACCGGTTTCAAGGCTTTCACCAGGGGAGCACAAACAAGACTCCCCTGAAGATGATGTAAAGCTTTAAAACCGGTAGAGTTGAAAAGTGGAAAAAACAGTGTTTGATAAAATAAATTACAATGTCTTTAAACCTCCACAATAATGCCTTAACTATAAACAATATACAAATAGATCCTTCTCATACTCAGCCAGCAAATGAGCCAGAATGAGTTCCCATGTCCTTGAAAGAGCGGGTGAATAGTTGCATCTTCAGAAATGCTCTGAAACGTTACCTTCTAAATATAATAGTTAATGATTTTTTTTGTAGTGATTTGGACTCTTGTTTGCTTTCTCTCTTTTCGTTGGTGGTGAATCGAGGGTCGTGTGTGCGTTCTCTTCTCATGAATTTTTGTATTACTGCTTATTATTTTCATTTTAAGTATTATAGATAATACCTTCAAACGCTTATAGATATAATTAATGAAGCCGGTGTGAGGCTGGGGCTGAACATGAACGTGAGTAAAACTAAGTTCATGGTGTTTGTCGGAGCGCGTCTTAAATTGAACGGTGCTGATATAGAGAGAGTGGAAACATTTAATACCTCGGAAGTATCCTAGTGGAAGACCTCGACCCAGAAACCGAAGTCAAGTGCAGAATTGAATCGTCTCGTGCAGCTTTTAATAAAATGAGAAGCGTATTCTGCGATGATAATCTAAACTTGAAACTTCGACAACGGTTAGTCAAATGATACTTTTGGTCAGTATTATTGCATGGAGTGGAATCATGGACCATCAAAGTTGGTAGTATGAACTGACTGGAAGCATTGGAAATATGGATGTACCGGAGAATGTTACGGATACCCTGTACGGATATGGTCAGCAACCCGAGGGTTCTTCAAAGAGCCAAAGTTGATAGAGAGTTGCTGACTAATATTAAAATCCGAAAGGTGTCCTATTTGGGTCATGTACTTAGAGAAGCAAAGTACAAATTACTGCACCTGATCATCCAAGGCAAAATAGAGGGTCGAAGTGGTGTTGGCAGGAGGCAAATCTCCTGGCTCCGCAAAATACGGGATTGGACTGGTATAAGGAGCTTTGGAGACCTTTTTCGGGCTGCCGGGGACAAAGATGTCTACTCTCCGGTGATATTCAACGTTGGGGGAACCTGACATGACACTGGGAAGAAGATAATAAATATGAACATCATTTTCTATTTGTGATTTAATTTTGTTAAAATTTGGACTCTTTATCAGCTTTCTCTTTTTTTGGTGATCTGAGGTGGTATTTGTGGGTTTACTCTTTAATTTTTTATGCCAAATGTTAATTTTCTTTTTTTTTTTCATAATCTACATGTACAAGGTATGGGCTGAAAAACATTTGATGTCCTCGCGGCCAGGCACGCCCTTTGTTGGTAGGGTGTATTTCGGCTGCGGGGATGTTATGGGATGAGCCCAGACATTTTGATAGCTTCTGTCTCAAATGTATTTTCTGTTTGACCAAACTGACCATTAGGATTCCTCCTACACGCCAGGTGCGCCAATACATTATTTCATAACGCTTTATTTCATTTATTAATTTTACACATGACAAAAAATATACATAATTTGCGAAAAAACAACAGGTAATTTAATTTGGACACACAATTTTAATGGATCTGGGTTTGTTGCCTTTCATTTGTCGTGTTCCCAGTAAACTAAGCTTTTGCCTGTATCTCACTGAAGACATAATTATATAATAATATTGTCATATCAGGTTACATTATGTTATCTTGTTATTTTATATTTTGTAACATAAAACAACATAACATAACATCAACACAAGTTACGATACACTATTATGTTTACATATTACATTACATTATCATGTTATATTGCCTTGATAACATAAAAGAACGTCAAGTTACTGCAACATACTTGTATATTACGAAACGTTATTGTTACACCATGAAAGTCATGTTGTATTGTATTACACTTTCATTGCATATCTCACTGCCTGTATCTCACTGAGGACATATAGTATGAAAAAATAAATCGATACTTCTTTCCGATTTTTGATTTTATAAAACCCCGTTGCACATTCTCATCAACCTGACAAACAGTGACACTCAATTACACGTGTATACATCACGCGAAATCAAACTCCTCACACTTCATCACTCCAGACAGACCAGAACATTCATCTCACAATATACAGCACATAAAAATAAAAACAAAAATATATAAAAATATAAAACAACAAAAAACACCACACTCAAGAGCTCACACAAATCTCTTCCACAAGTCATTCCTCTAGCGAGTCCAAGTACTCAAACTCTGAACTGTATATTGTCAAGTGCGATGTTCTACTTTCAAGTGCCATAGAAAGTCGTAACAGATAACAAGTACTTACAACCGGCATATATCACAGCGAAGCTAATAAAAAATCAGCACTCACAAAATGGCGGTTAGTGATGTGATTCAAGATGGACGCCCTGCCTCGTATGCCGTGTAATGTGCTGCATAATGAGGCCACAGAGCCTTCTCTCACTCTACAGACTGCGGATACAGCCTCTTTATGTCCCATTATGGGGAGCGGACTCATTTACATAGCGGGGTGCCGCAGGGATCCCACCTTTTCCTGTTTCTAAAGAATATAAAAATCTGTTGTGAATGTCAGATTTATTCATAAAGGTACAACCATAGTGGACACAGAGAGTGCATTCAAAATTAACGACAGGTCTTTCACACAAGATTTCGCATTCGATTCACGATGTAACCAAAAAAATAAACATTTTAAAATCAGGTTAAAAAGTTGTATTGTGTTGTTTTACAGTTTCGTGGTGTACAGTACAACCTTGCGGACTTATTGGAAATAACCAATCTTTTCCAACCAAATAAAAACACATTTAAAAACAAAATAAAACAAGTTCCATATCTAATGGCCGCAGTCACCACCTTCCTATCATTACACTAAACTTGTATTTTTTTTGTACAATAATATTTTTAATCAGTCAATAATAGTGGGTGATTATTATTCATTGTCGACAATATGTCTTCAAATAGGACCCTTTAATGTCTTCTATCTTAAATGTGTTTTCTGCAGTTTGTTTTGATATGTGTGTGTGATACTCGGAATGTCTTGATTGTGTGTGTGATACTCGGAATGTCTTGAGATGTGTGTGTGATACTCGGAATGTCTTGAGATGTATGTGTGATACTCGGAATGTTTTGATATATGTGTGTGATACCCGGAATGTGTTTATTACATATATGTACACATTGTGTCGCTGTCAGGGAACCTTTATCTGTTTGTTTGAATTGATCGGTGGTATTTGTGGATTTGTTCTTTTTTCTACCACCTATTTATTTTCTGTTTTTTTTCTACCACCTATTTATTTTCTGTTTTTTTTTCTACCACCTATTTATTTTCTGTTTTTTTTCTTATTCTACATATGCAAGGGTGTGGGCTGAAAATTTTATTAGATGAGCCCAGACCTTTGATAGCTTCTCTCTTAAATGTATTTTCTGCAATTTATATATTTTTGAAGTGTTTTAAATATATTATGTACATACTATGTTGCTATCAATAAACATATATGTTGTTTATACTCGTAGTTAAGGCATTAACGTTGTGGAGGTTTAAAGACATGGTAATTTATTTTTATCAAACACTGTTTATTCCACTTTTTTGTGACGGTATAACCCTACCGGTTTCAAGACTTTCACCTCATATTCAGGGGAGCACAAACAAGACTTTGTGCTCCCCTGAAGATGAGGTGAAATCCTTGAAACCGGTAGGGCTATACCGTTACAAAAAAGTGGAATAAACAGTGTTTGATAAAAATAAATTACAATAAACATATATTTATTTTTATTATTAAATAGTCCTCCGATTCTTTGGGCACATTGCTCAGGACCAAAAATACAGTTTGTAGAGGTTTGTAGTTATTGGACAAGAGTAAGAATCCCAATGCGTTAGATTGACCAAATGAGAAATGCAACTGGACTACCCTTAACAACTGCCCTTCGAGCTGCGGAGTGCATGGATGGATGGAGAAGAGTCGTCAGAGGCTATCATGGGAGTTATGATGCTGTCATGAGCTACACGACAGGATGATAATAGTGGGTTCGAACCCCAACTTACAACGCCCTTGAGGAGAGTATGTTATCTAAATAGCTACATAAATTGTATTTTTATTATTATTGTATGTCGCAATATTCATTGTCAGATCTTTGTCTACGCATCATTCGTACAATATGTATTTTTACGCTAGTATTTAAAAAAAATAATGAGTTTTTTTTTCAAATATTGTTATATTTGAGAAAATGTAGCATGGTCCCTGTGACAGTTCACATATTTGCCCCAATACAACCTTGTAACGACGTTCAGTAATTTTAATTATTTTATCAACTTTAATATAAGTCTCGATTCTAATAAATAGCAAGTTATTTAGGTAAATACATTACACAAAACTAACAATAATGACAAATTAATACATCTTGTTACAAATTAGCAAAATTGTGGCAGTTTGTTAAAAACAAATAATATTTGGTGACGTTTGTCAAAAGTCACTACGTTAGTCTGCATTGGCTAGGGATGGGGTATACGATAATTGGAATTTCGATTTTTTTATACCTAAAATTAAATGTTCGTAATTAGTATTAATTCATAGTGGATCTTGGCCTATTTTAAGATAGATACAAATCATACGAAAGTCAGTATAATGAAAATTAGGAATTAAAACGTCAGTTTAGAGAAAAACAATTTTTCGATTTATAAAAAAACGACTCGATTTGTAAAAAAAAACGATTTTACCCCATCCCTTTGAGATATGACATTTCAAATGTCACAGGGATCATCCTACATTTTCTCAAGTATAGAGTTGCATGGCCGTACGGTAACGCATTGAACTTCTTTCCAGAAGGTCGCCAGTTCGAATGACACGGGTCTTTTTTCTGCCTAGTATTCGAGAGTATAAGGATACCTATGACTTTGGTCATATCTATTCTTTCGATCGTCTCACTTCGGTGTGCAATCGGATCCAGTACAGTGGTGTGGTCAGTGAGTTTACTAATATGTAACGACTCACTCACTTAATAAACCCACCACGGCACAGCTTCGCCTTCCAACTGAATTGACATTTGAATGGTGAGGGAATCCTCGACTTCGAGGTCCAGCAACGACAATTGTTGGAAGCTACAATATGTCGTTAATAAATAAATAAATAAGCACGCCAATTTATTTATTAAAAAATTCTAAACACAGAATCTTTTTTCCACAACAATGGCCGCTTGAGACATTGATGTATCCGAAATGAATTGTAAATGTGTAGCAATTTCGGTAACTGTTTTTTAATACAAACCGAGGGACCAGAAAGAATTAAATAAATCGGCAGATAAAAATGTTGGAACGGCCCCAAAGTATCTCGGAATGGAATCTCTTTGCATAATGGACCGACTCCTGGAGCGGCCGCCCTCGAGAGCGCTGGCGAGGGCGGAGGAGAGAGTGGGAGAGAGAAGAATGGAGAAAGAAGAAGTGGAAGAATGGGTGGAGTGAAGATTAGACCGGATGACCTGAGGAGTCATCTTTATGGCCAATCAAATTACGCAGCTCCAAACACTTTGCGTACCATTCCTTAACTTTAAAGGATTGCTTAGATTAATTTAAAAAGATTATATATGTAAAACGAATATATTACCTGATAACCTCGATGTCCTTATTGTTAAGACACCTATCTTTAAACCTAAGGGTTGCGGGTTCGTTTCAAGTATTGTACATGTAGTGACCTTTGTCCCTGTGGTCGAGGCGCGAGTCGCTGTTGTTGTTTAGCGAGAACGAGACAGCGACATATCTTCTGCGCCTTCCTACAAATCATATGAATACCCGACGTGATAACAATAAATATATTGTGCAGCGGAAACGAGACGGCGACATATCTTTTGCGCCGTCCCACGCACATTCCAAATATTATAAATACCGACGTTTAACAATAAAATACCTCTTTGCATATTCCGATTTCAAACGAGTTTTATTAAACCAACGATCATCCTCATCATCTCTCCATTAGGAACAACCGTTCCTAAATACATAAACCCGAATGTGAATATGTGTCATTCGATTATCGGAAGATTTACAAAGGTTCATTTATCGTTTATTTATTTATTTAACACTTTTATTGCAAATACAATCTGGTGGGCTAATTGTCAGGTGGCAATCTCTTCCAACCAACCAGGCAAAAAATTAAGTGGTCGCATTAATCATTCAAATGACTATCCATCCCCACGAAATCCATAAACACATAGCATAAATGCCCACGAACCCCACAAAGACGGACAATCACCCGAACATTCCTTTTCATATAAAGTGAGATATCATCAATCAAAGGAAAAGGAAGGGATTGTGGAGAGGAAAGGAAAAGAAAAAAAAACAGAAATGAAATGAAATACGTCATTTTACTGACTAGAAATTAATAATTTTTTTAGTCGCTTCTTAAAGCATGCCAAGGACGGAGCGAGTCTAACATTAGTTAGTAACTGGTTCCAGAGTCTCACTGCATAGACATTAAAGGACAACATAAAAAAAGAAGAGTGGTGAACTGGAAAGGTCAATAAACTATCTTTGTTTGAGCGTATCGTAAATCCATGATCGGAAAGATGCTAAAAAATTTCGACTTAATATAAAAGGGTGGCGGAACAGTTAAGAATATAATACATTAGATATACTAGGTTAGTCAAAAAGTTTTGAAAGCGACATCTATGAAGCAGTAGAAAAACCAAAATTTTATTCCAGTGATTAAATTCTTTGTTTTGGAAAGTTTATCGGCTACTGAGATCCATGCAAAGATGGTGAAAGTATTAAAGAAGTCTTCTCCTTCATTTCCAACCGTTCACCGATGGATTTTGGAGTTAAAGCGTGGCCGTACAAGCGTTGAAGACGATCCACGCTCAGGACGTCCAAAAAGTGCATCAACACCAGAAATCATAGCGAAAATACAGGATATGGTTTTGGAAGATCATCGATCGACTGTGGATGTGATAGCTGACACCATAGGCATCTCACATGGAACAACATGGCATATTTTGGCTGAAGTTTTGGGTTCCAAAAAACTGTGTGCACAATGGGTGCCGCATTTGCTAACAATGCAACAAAAACACGTTCGAATGCGACTTTCTAAGCAACATTTGGAGCAATTTCGAAAGGATAAAAAGGATTTTCTGCGTCGATTCATCACTATGGATGAGACTTGGGTCTACCACCATGATCCTGAATCAAAACTGGTAAGACAATCAACTCTGATTATTATTGTGACCTTTTGGACCAGTTGGATGAAAAAAATTGTGAAAAAAGACCCGGTTTGCAGAAGAAAAAAATCATTTTTCATCAAGACAATGCACCTGCTCACACAGCTCAAAAAACCATCGCGAAAATCAGTGAATTGGGGTACGAATTGTTGCAGCATCCACCCTATTTGCCAGATTTAGCTCCCTCTGACTTCTGGCTGTTCTCGCACCTCAAAAAATTCCTTCGTGGAAAGCATTTTTCATCAAACGAAGAGGTTATAGCATATATGGGACAACAAAGTTGGAAGATCGTTGGACCAAGTGTATTGATCTTATGGGAGACTATACTGAGCAATAAAAGTGATTTCCCCCAAAAAAAATGTATGTTCATTTCAGCTTTCAAAACTTTTTGACTAACCTAGTAGTATGTGAATTTGGTGTCTATTTCTCAGGTTTAACCAGTGCAGCGTCCATTGATATGAAGTCTAATACTTAGATAAAAAAAATCTTAGACAAATATTTTGAAAACGCTGTAATTTGTATTTATTATACAAATATTGTATATACGATTAAAAATATAAAATTTATTGATATATCATGAGTTATCTCAAAAAATATAAAAGCCCTTCCGGCACTGGCCGCAAGAATCAGATAGATTACGTTATATGTGTGAAAAGAAAATAATATTTTATTTATGGTTTAGGCATTAACATTGTGAAGTGTGTGTTTAAAGGCATTGTAATTTGTTTTATCAAACCCAGTTTATTCCTCTTTTTGTAACGGTATAACCCTACCGGTTTCAAGGTTTTCACCTTATCATCAGGGGAGCACAAACAAGACTGAATTATGTTCGAACTGGTACCGAGATACACGCTTTTAACGGTAAATATTCGGGTTGGGGTTGGGGGAGGCATGGGACGACCTCGGCGAGGTGAACATCTGCCAAACACATATATACCAAGAATCTCTCCTCTGCTCACCGAGGTCGTCCCATGCCTCCCCCAGCCCCAACCCGAATGTTTACCGTTAAAAACGTGTATCTCGGTACCAGTTCGAACAGGATTCAGTCTTGTTTGTGCTCCCGTGATGATGACGTGAAAGCCTTGAAACCGGTAGGGTTATACCGTTACAAAAAGTGGAATAAACAGTGTTTGATAAAACAAATTACAAAATAATATTTCTCGTTTTATGGTATCATGTAGGTACCTACTCGACCATTCCTTTCGGAACAACTGCATCATTCTGTTGGAATTTTATTATATGCCGGTAATAAATTTATATGTAGACATTCACTTTTTAACGGAGGGTAGTTTCAACGTCTCCTGGTTATGATCGAAGAAAGTGCATTAAAATTTTCTAAAAGTTGCGACATGAGACCTTCTGAAATAGGTTATATTTCAATCATCATGCCATTTGACTGTCGGGGTATACGGGGAATGTCAGACTTTCCTATCTCGACACACACCCTTTGTCTTTTCTACATAGCCCATCCGCGAGGACACCGGATGTTTTTCAGGCCCCACCCTTGCACATTTTCTTTGGTATTCGGCACTGTTTTATTTTTTTAAGTTCACTACTGGCTTCAAAGACCTCTGTCTTTCTCGTCAGGTGAAAATGAACTAAATAGGTACAGGTGAGGGGAAGGACAGTAGTGGGCGATAAGAACAGGGGAGTAGATAGGCGTCAAAAGGATGACTTTTATTAAAATAAACTTGATTAAATAAATAACTATGTGTACATTATAAGCCTGATATACCCTTTCCCGGGAGTGATAGGTAGGAAGCAATTAACATTCAACACGTATATAAAAAAATCTAGGCTCATCTCATAACATCCCCCCAGCCGAGATGCACCCCACCAATATACGACGAGCCCGGCCGCTAGGACATCAAATATTTTTCAGCCCACACCCTTGATCCAACCACACTTTCATTGACGATCTACGTGGCCTAATTGGTAAGACGCTTGTCTTCCGATCCGAGTTCGATTCCAGTGAAAGTATTCCAATCTGGTTTTCACTTTAAGTCTATTTAACACCTTTCTGGGTGGTTGGAAGAGATTGCCACATGACAATAAGACTACCAAGTTGTACTGTATACAACGAAAGTGTAATACAACACAAAACAATTGATCTTCCTCAACCACACCTACTCACATTTGCACTATCATATATATTCACTTTGTTAGTCTTTTTTTATTCATTCGTTCCACATGTCCAAACCATCTCAATGTACTCGTATTCATCTTACTTAACACATCAGCCTTAAGTTCACATTTATCCCTTATCACTTCATTCCGTATTCTGTCATACATTGTCACTCCATGTATTCTTCTCAATGTACGCACCTCTACAGCATGTGTTCAGTTCAATTTCTACGTTTTTCCACGTCTACGTTTCACTCCCATACATCAACATTGACACCAAAATACCTACCATGTGTAACACGCACGTTTGAAATGTATTTATTCATTTAACACTTTTATTGCAAATATAATCTGGCGGATTTATTGCCAGGCGGCAATCTCTTCCAACCAAGCAGACTAACGTAAATGAAGCAAGTTACGTGGTCGCATAAATCATTCAAATGACTATCCATCCCCACGAAATACATAAACACATACGTGAGCACATGCCCACGAACCCCACAAAGACGGACAATCACCCGAACATTATTTTTCATATAAAGTGAGATATCATCAATCAAAAGGTAAGGAAGGGATGGTGGAGAGGAAAGGAAAGAAAAATAAGGAATGAAACACATTATTTTACTGACTAGAAATTTATAGGTTTTTTTAGTTGCTTCTTAAAGCATGCCAAGGACGGAGCGAGTCTTATATTGGTTTGTAACTGATTCCAGAGTCTCACTACAAGGACAGTAAAGGACGACGTAAAAAAACAGAAGCGGTGAACTGGAAAGTCCAATAGTCAATCTCTGTTTGAGCGTAGCGCTAATCCATGATTGGAAAGACGTTGAAAATTTTCGGCGAGATAAGAGATAAGAGAGGGCGATGGGACAGTTAAGGATACTATACAATAGAGACAGTATGTGAATTTGGTGTCTATTTCTAACATTCAACCAGTTCAATGTCTATTTGTCTATGTATATTTGTTTTGTAAAATTTATTTACTCATTCATTTTACATGTCCAAACCATCTCCAATTGAACTTCTTCCTCGTACTCAACACATCAGCCTTAAGTTCACACTAATATCTAATCACTTCTTTCCGTATTCTATCATATATACATTTCTACAGCATTTAATCGGCTATCTTCAGTGTTGTTCCACGTCCACGTTTTGTCACAATATATATGAAATAAAATAAAGGTATATCCGGCACAGCAAGTGTTAATCCGCAAAACATCAGAACTTATCCATGTATCCAGAGAGCAGAGAGTATTGTGTGGTGCTCAGGGATGTGGGGTGGCTCGGAAGCAGAGCTCATCAGCTAAAAGCCACCTCCTGCAGGCAGGGCTGGGGCGGAGCGCCCCTCGGTAGGCGGGGGAGCAGATCTGTCGACCACTCGTGAAGTATGGATGAGTGAGGGATACTGAAGGAACAGAGAAAACGATAGGAAACAACAATAACATTATCAAAAATTAAAGTTTTTGAGAGATGTGGGTGACGTGTGCAGCTTTAGGAAGCACTTAAAGATACCCTTTTTTGGAAGGTCTTATTAAAATTTATGGTGATTTTTTGGCTTAGTCTCTCAATAGAATGTCTCCATTGTATCAGAGAGATGTTCCTTCGGAAAGGAGTAGACGTTTCGAATCGATCCAACAAAGCGGGATATTATGACAGGGCTTTTGCCATTGCTGGTCCTGTGGAGTGGAATGGTCTGCCTCTAAGTAATAAAAATTCATGAATGTGGCGTGTGCAGCTTTAGGAAGTACTTAAAAACATTTTTTGGGAGGTCTTATCAAAATTTATGAGTTGGTTTAAATCCAGTCATAGTGCCCTTAGGAGAGTTTGGTCTCTAAATGGCACTATATAAAGTGTCATTTTTTTATTATTATTCATCCTCAGTGAGATACAGGCTAAAGCCTAGTTTACTGGAGATACGACAAATGAAAGGCAACAAACCCAGATCCATTAAAATTGTATGTCCAAATCAAATTACCTGTTGTTTTTCGCAAATTGTGTATATTTCTTGTCATGTGTAATAATAATAATAATTATTATTATTATTTTTATTATTATTATTATTATTGTCATCCATGCAATTAGTAACATCCTTTTCCAGCTCCAACTTTCAAATGCATCTATTACGAGTATAAGTCTCTCCCGCTTTCAGAGTCTACGTGCCATATATAGAGTCCCAATAAGAGCGCCGGATTTAAAATACGCACTATTTTTTTGTATTCCATACATTACACGAAAGTGCGTTATATTTTTGTGTTCCATACATTACACAAAAGTGTGCTACATTTTGGTGTTCCATACATTACACGAAAGTGTGTTACATTTTTGTATTCCATAGATTACACGAAAGTGTGTTACATTTTTGTGTTCCATACATTACACGAAAGTGTGTTACATTTTTGTATTCCATAGATTACACGAAAGTGTGTTACATTTTTGTGTTCAATACATTACACAAAAGTGTGTTACATTTTTGTGTTCCATACATTACACGAAAGTGTGTTACATTTTTGTGTTCCATACATTACACGAAAGTGTGTTACATTTTTGTGTTCCATACATTACACGAAAGTGTGTTATATTTTTGTGTTCCATACATTACACGAAAGTGTGTTACATTTTTGTGTTCCATACATTACACGAAAGTGTGTTACATTTTTGTGTTCCATACATTACACGAAAGTGTGTTACATTTTTGTGTTCAATACATTACACGAAAGTGTGTTACATTTTTGTGTTCCATACATTACACGAAAGTGTGTTACATTTTTGTGTTCCATACATTACACGAAAGTGTGTTACATTTTTGTGTTCCATACATTACACGAAAGTGTGTTACATTTTTGTGTTCAATACATTACACAAAAGTGTGTTACATTTTTGTGTTCCATACATTACACGAAAGTGTGTTACATTTTTGTGTTCCATACATTACACGAAAGTGTGTTACATTTTTGTGTTCCATACATTACACGAAAGTGTGTTACATTTTTGTGTTCCATACATTACACGAAAGTGTGTTACATTTTTGTGTTCCATACATTACACGAAAGTGTGTTACATTTTTGTGTTCAATACATTACACGAAAGTGTGTTACACTTTTGTGTTCCATACATTACACGAAAGTGTGTTACATTTTATGTGTTCCATACATTACACGAAAGTGTGTTACATTTTTGTGTTCCATACATTACACGAAAGTGTGTTACATTTTTGTGTTCAATACATTACACGAAAGTGTGTTACACTTTTGTGTTCCATACATTACAACGTGTTCCATACACTACACGAAAGAACATGTTTCATACACTACACGAAAGAACATGCTCCATACACTACACGAAAAAACATGTTCCATACACTACACGAAAGAACATGTTCCATACACTACACGAAAAAACATGTTCCATACACTACACGAAAGAACATGTTCCATACACTACACAAAAGAACATGTTCCATACACTACACGAAAGAACATGTTCCATACACTACACGAAAAAACATGTTCCATACACTACACGAAAGAACATGTTCCATACACTACACGAAAGAACATGTTCCATACACTACACGAAAGAACAACGCGTTATTATTGTTAAAACTAATACATTTTCAGGTCGTGTAATCTCAAGAAATGCGGATCAGAATTGGTCATTAAGATCGTGTAATTTGACACCATGTGACTTATCTCTTGGAAGGTTTTTGAAGTCGCATGTGAATGCCAATAAGCCAAAAACAATTTCTGGGTTTAAGGCGGAGATCCAACGTTTTATTGCCACAATCGACCCCAAATTATGCAACGATTTTATCTTAAATTTCATCAAAAGAGCAAGAGTTTGCCAGCAGAGCCGTGGTGCGCATTTGTCTGACATTTTGTTCCATACATAATCGCAACATTTGTACTTTACAACTAACTAAAAATATTA
Source organism: Odontocerum albicorne (assembly GCA_949825065.1). Classification (NCBI taxonomy): domain Eukaryota; kingdom Metazoa; phylum Arthropoda; class Insecta; order Trichoptera; family Odontoceridae; genus Odontocerum; species Odontocerum albicorne. The sequence continues at coordinate 8,138,483 of OX463867.1, forward strand.
TCACTTTTCGAATAAATAATGTGTTTAATTAACCCTTCATGTCCTGTGATATGTAACTAGTATACATTGCTTCTAAAAACTGTAATATCTCTATAAATATAATAAATACTGGGTTCAGATTTTAGGTATTCCTCCGTAATACATTTACGCATTGAATGAAAAAAAATATATTAATAATAATTAGCACTTATCGGACACATCAGAGATATTTTGTGAAAATCGGGAATAAATTCACCAATACAATCAAACGTGTGCCAGTGTGTGACGTAGGTATATTTATTCTAAAAAACCGCTATTGGTGAGGAAGCAACGCTATTCACGTCTCACTCTCACTCTACTTTGGTATATGGGAACGCAAGAAATAGAATCTCAGTTCGCTCGCTTCTCTCGCTCACTAGCCAGCAGGGTTTCGTTGTGGTCGCTTTGCCCGTTTTGTGAACGTCGTCTGATGTTTTTTTTCATGTTTTCAGTAATTGAATTTCAATTATTATCATTTTTGGCTTCAAATTTAATTAATTTAAACGATTGGCTTTGAATATTCTTATTTTTTCCGATTTTAAATCGCTCATTTTTGCATGTGTATTGAATACACAGCACCGGAACGCACGGATTTGTTTAGCACAGGAAGGGAAAGGTTAATGCACGCATCTCCACAGCATTAATCTTACTCCTTATTCTGTTACGTCCAAGTTTCACCTCCATATACCAAGAGCATCAACACACAATTTTGTACTGTCATTTTAATACTATTGATATAGCGCGTTTGTTGTATATAACAGTGCTCCGCAACCGGTGTGCCGTGGCACACTGGTGTGCCGTGAGCCGGATACAGGTGTGCCGCGGTCAAATTCAATGTACGAGTATTTGACATTTTACAATTTTTCATTATGTATTTAATACACAATAACTGGTGCCAACTGTTGAAAACTGCGTAGTGTGCTTTGTACACACCATGGCCACACCAAATTAGTCATAGACAAAGAAAAATGACCCTTATGCGCGTCGCTGAAGACTCATGCCTAATTTAATACCTATATATTTTAGTTTTTGGTGTGCCGCGGAATTCTAAGAAGAATTTTGGTGTATCGTAGGTGAGAAAACGTTGCAGAGCACTGGTATATAACATTACGTGCTCCGTTTGTCTTGTTCTTTGTCGCTACTCTTCTTTCAATTTCCCTTTAAACTCGCCCATTACACGCAAAAAAAAAAACAAAATATAACATATTATAGTATAACAGTAATGAAATATAACAGAACACAGATGACAGTATCTGTACTAATTTAAAAATATAGCCTAAGCATATGTCAAATTATTACAATACATACATCCTATGACGCCATTTCCCTGGCGAAATAGACAGAGAGCACAGAGCACCATACTTTCATATCGCGACATAAATCCTTAGCCTCTTCTACATCCTTACAACTTCTACTTAAGACTTTCAAATATTTTTTTTTAATATAATTCCCTTGATCCGACCATACTTTATTTTGTCTTCCTCTCACACGCCTTCCACTCAAGTTTGCATCTTACTTCCACTTTACCTTACTTCAAACATCCATGCACTCATTTCTGATGTCTTTAATTCGCCTTCTTTCATACATTGACACTCCACAAATTTTTCTTAGTGCTCGTAATTAATTTATTTAGTACAATGTACAGTGTTTTATAGAACATTAAAAATAGTCATAATAATGAAATTCAAATTAGGATTTCAAGCGTGCATGAATACAAAATTAACGTCTTACAAAAAGTATGAACATTAACGTGACTCGTACACAAAAATATCAAATATACTACATGCCATACATATAATATAAGCATGTGACAGGCCAAGGCTCAGGCGACACAGGGTATGCATACAAAAAATCTGTTCGTTTAATTGCAATCGTATAATTTATCAATTCAATACAAATTTAAAAACATTTCAAGATATATTAAAGAGGTCTTCGAAAGTTTGTGAAAAAATCAACGAGAATAATGCAAAAAAATATAGAGATCACACCGTGGTGCAGGATTTATGGTTCAGCAAACAAAAACGTTCTCTAAGAGAACTTTTAAAGGTATTAAGACTGTAACCAAATATGTCCGAGACTGAAGTATTGTCATTGCCCAATCGATACAATCAAGATACAGGAGAAATCGATTATACTTCAGAAAGTCGAAGATGAACCGTGCAACGTTTGTCACAAAGGGATGGGGTAAAATCGTTTTTTTTTTCAAATCGAATAGTTTTTTTATAAATCGAACAATTGTTTTTCTCTAAACTGACGTTTTAATTCCTAATTTTCATTATACTGACTTTCTAATGTATTGTATGATTTGTATCTATCTTTAAATAGGCCAAGATCCACTATGAATTAATACTAATTACGAACATTTAATTAAAATCGATTTTCGAAATTCCCATTATCGAATACCCCATCCCTAGCCAATGCAGACTAACGTAGTGACTTTTGACAAACGTCACCAAATATTATTTGATTTTAACAAAATGCCACATTTTCGCTAATTTGTGACAAGATGTATTAATTTGCCATTATTATTAGTTTTATGTAATGTATTTACATAAATAACTTGCTATTTATTAGAATCGAGACTTATATTAAAGTTGATAAAATTATTAAAATTACTGAACGTCGTTACAAGGTTGTATTGGGGCCAATTAGTAAACTGTCATACGGTTCATCCTAGATTTTCTGAACTATAATAGTTAGTTCTACGACTAATTCATTCGTAACCTACAAATGGATGAATGAACTAATAAAATTTTAAAAAATAAATTATCCGCTTTATAAAATTTTATTCCGCTTTCTTTTACCGCGTGAATACAGTGGAAATAGCAATTTTCTCAAATTAGTTTGGGTTGGCTTTGTAAGTGCGCCGTTATGGTTGTTGTCCGTGCTAAGCCCGGCGAAACGGTTGTTGTCCGCGTTAAGCCCGCCGGCAGTGGCATCTAGCGGCGCGGGGGGGAATATCTCCTCGCAAACAGTAAAACTTGCCTAATCCGTTCTCAGAAAGAGTAAACAAAGTTTTTTTTTCCTACTTGTTTCTTAGATTTACTAAGCGATAAAATAGAGTGTTATAGTAAAATAGATTTCTTCTGACAATAATAAATATTATGTTAAATAGAATTTGTCCTAATTTGATTTTCGTACATTAAGGGTCTTAGACACAATCCAAAAAAATTACTATTTGAAAAAAATATGAAAAATATTGTATTTTTCAGTAGGATCACAAATAGATTATTTCAAAATTCAACCGAATTGATATTCGTTACAATTATAGCACATTTAAATTAGACTGAGGAACAATTTTGGATGATCAGGTGCAGTAATTTGTAATTTTCTCCTCTAAGTACATGACCCAAGTAGGACACTTTTCGGATTTTAATATTAGTCAGCAACTCTCTATCAACTTTGGCTCTTTGAAGATCCCTCGTGTTGCTGACCATATCCGTCCAGGGTATCCGTAGCATTCTCCGGTGCATACACATTTCGAATGCTTCCAGTCGGTTCATACTACCAACTTTGAGGGTCCATGATTCCACTCCATGCAATAACACTGACCAAACGTAGCATTTGACTAACCATTGTCGAAGTTTCAAGTTCAAATTAATTATCAACGCAGAATACGCTTCTAATTTTATTAAAAATCACTCACTATTTGACTTTTTTTAGTATTTGTTGAAAAGTGCTTTCTGTCATTTATTATTATAAATAAAAAAAAGCAAAATTTAAAAAGATCCTTATAAACATAATCGAAAGTTTGCTAAAACCAAAAAGTAAACACAAAACCCGTGAAAGTGTCGAAACTAAATAAATAAAAGCTCTAAAAGCACATAAACCCTCTCTGCTTACAAAATGGCCGAATGGAAATTGCAATGACTCAAAAAAACACCCTGGCTTTATTTCACCATTCACAACCACAACTGGCAGGAATAGTGGAGAGAAATATTGCAACGATGTACATTTTAAGACTAGCGATCCTTCTCGATTCCTTCTGAATATAATTTTGTTCAGCATAGGTAATAATGCCGATTTGACAAACTTTACCCTTAACTCTCGATATGTTCTGTTACTTTATGGTTTAAATGTCAGCTGATGATTGTTTGTGGGTTGTGATTATTTTAAACTTTTTTTTACACATAAAGTACGGCACACCTACTCTTAAATATTGTCATCTTATTTTCCATTAATTTGATAAGAATGATATTCGACAGATATTCGCCGAATGATATTCGAAAAATACAAATTGAATAAAATATTTTTTTAAAAACATTAAGAAATCCTTGTACAAACGGGAATAAAAATCTTGGTACTAAAACCTGTGATGGAAGGCAGATGTCTTGCAAAATAGTCCAAAAAGCATCTACATATTAAGAACAGAATAATTTAACAGTATTAAATATATTTGTACATTATTTATTCATCAACGGTTCAAAATATCTTACAAAAAAAGTTGTGAGTGCTTCATTATTTACGAAGAAAAATAATCTTAAAAAAAACAATAAGAATAAGCTAATAAAACCAAATAAAAATATACATCAACGTATTAAAATAATATAGTATTGGGTGTTAACATAAGTTGTGTCCGTTTTTTTTTTCAAATTTAAAAATGAGCACCAAAATTAAAACAAAATGGTAAAGGTTATACGTCATTCGAAAGATAATTTTCTGCTCTACAAGATATTGTGTTTGCTTTTACGTTACATATATTATTTTATTTTATTACAAGCCTTTAAAATGGAATGTCAAGTAGACGAAAGTGAGCATTTTTGACACCTCCTTCTGTTCGCGTTCAATCGAGGGAATAAAAGCTGTCAAAGCTGCTCGCGATATTTGCGAAGTGTACGGTGAAGATGATATGAATGAAATGACAGATGGTAGATGGCGGTATACAGTCATGTGACTACAATGCATCTGCTCAGCCAATTCTACGGTGGTTTAAAAGGGATCTTCATGAATAATATGGTTTAAGCGGTCCTTATCGAAGTCCACTGGTCGTCCGGAACGCTACATGTCTTTCAGGTCGAAATTACCGTCATTGAAGCGCAAAAGCCATCGACGAGCTCTCCTTTCATTCATAGCATATTTACCGTACACTTCGCAAATATCGCAAGCAACTTTATTCCCTCGATTGAACGCGAACAGAAGGAGGTGTCGAAAATGATCACTTTCGTCTACTTGACATTGCATTTTGAAGGCTTGTTATCAAATAAAATAATATATGTAACGTAAAAGCAAACACAATATCTTGTAGAGCAGAAAATTATCTTTCGAACGACGTATAACATTTACCATTTTGTTTTAATTTTAGTACTCATTTTTAAATTTAAAAAAAAAACGGACACAACTTATGTTAACACCCAATACTATATTTTAAATTATTTTAATACGTTAATGTATATTTTTATTTGGTTTTATTAGCTTACTTTTGGTGCTCATTTTTAATTTGGAAAAAAACGGACACAACTTATGTTAACACCCAATAACTTATGCAATTGCAATATAAGCTAGTAAACAATTAAAAAATTGACAATGTACACAAGTTGATTATTCGACACGGGGCCGCTCCAAGCCTAGCGGTTGCCCACACCGAGTGTCAAATCAGTCCAAATTCAACACTTTATTAACTCTTCAATCAAACCTTTTTTATAATTCAACAGAATATGTATATTAAAATATATTGGCGACCCCTGCAATTGGATTTCCCAAAAGATGCATTCCATATATGTATAGTTAAATTTTGATATTGAACAGTCCATCTCATGCAACAAATTAAACATTTTCATTGCACCATCCCTCAGTATATACCTACGAGTTACAGATTGACTTTCTTCAACGTTTGTCAATATAATGTTGCGCTCTCTGGACTTCCTATTTTCGACTTAATTAATAATGTTGCAACGATTCCTGCCTATTAAAACCAAAATTTTATTCAGCTATACTCTGCTCTTTCCGATTCTGGACTATGCGGACGTATGTTACTTGGATGTTACAGAGGAACAGCTGGACAAATTACAGCGTCTTCAAAATATTTGTCTAAGATTTATTTTTAACCTACGAAAGTACACTTCATAGACACTGAACTGGTTGAACGTTAGAAATAGACGCCAAATTTACATAATGTTTCTATTGTATAATATCCTTAACTGTCCTGCCCCCCCCCCCCCACTTATATCGGCGAAAATTTTCAGCGTCTTTCCGATCATAGACTAGCACTACGGTGGTCAAATAGAGAGTGTTTATTGGCCTTTCCAGTTCACCATTCTTCTTTTTTTACGTCATCCTTTACTGTATATATACATGAGACTCTGGAATCAGTTACAAGCCAATGTTAGACTTGGTCCATCCTTGACATGCTTTAAGAAGCGACTAAAAAAACTCTTAATTTCTAGTCATAGTATAACAAGTTTCCTTCCTGTTTTTTTTCCTTTTTCTCTCCTCCATCCCTTCCGTTTTATTTGATTGATGATATCTCACTTTATATTAAAGGAATGTTCGGGTGATTGTCTCTCTTGGTGGGGTTTGTGGGCATTTGTTCACGTATGTGTTCATAGATTTCATGGGGGTGGATAGTCATTTGAATGTTTTTTGCGACTGTGTAACTTGCTTCATTTATTTTTGTCTTGCTCGTTGGAAGAGATTGCCGCCTGGCAATACGCCCGCCAGATTGTATTTGCAACCAAAGTGTTAAATAAATAATAATGTGGAAAGTGACTAAACGACTTTTCGGCTTAAATTTGTTTTTACAAGTAGTCTTATTAACAAAAAGCTCGCCCACCAAAATTCCAATATGGACAGCCATATATCTTATGGCTTCAGTGGTTTTTGGCATGACTTTCTATTTCATTTTTACTAAACTTACTGGAAAGATAATTCAATTCGAAGCATGCCATTAATCTCAACATCAATCGGATGATGGGATTGATGGAATCTTTCGCATACGTATTTAGTTTAAAAAAAAACAAAAATTGAAATCAATATGAAGTTTAATTAAGGTTGGCCCTGTTCAAATAGTCACTACTCGCGGCGTATCGCCTAGTAACGCCGGTTACTTAAAAGTGGGCATACCCACGCTGATAATATTGTTATTTAACTATTGTGTAATTATTTATTATTAAGTGGCAATCGCCAAGTGACATTAAAAACCGTCTATATATTTAGCAAAGTATTACACAACGCTATTATAAATGTTGCAATACTGTTAAATTATTTATCAATAATTCGATAGATGTCATTACAATATAGTGTTACAACTAACGTGAAATGAAGCCGTCGGAGGCATAAAAGCAAGCCGAAATAGAAAATTATGAACAGTCCAAGTTTGGGAGAGCTAGAGAGCCAACACACACTCTCATTGCCATCCGAACTAAAACGGACTGTGTGTGCGCATGTGTACGTGTGCGCGTGAATGCACGAGCACACTGTGTGCGTGCGTGTATGCGTGCGTGGGTGCGTATGTGAGTACGAGCACACTGTGTGTGCGCGTGAGAGCGAGAGAGTGAGAGAGAGCGAGAGAGCGAGAGAGAGAGAACGAGAGAGAGCGAGAGAGAGAGCGAGAGAGAGCGAGAGAGAGAGCGAGAGAGAGAGCGAGAGAGAGAGAACGAGAGAGAACGAGAGAGAGCGAGAGAGAGCGAGAGAGAGAGAACGAGAGAGAGAGAACGAGAGAGAGAGAGCGAGAGAGAGAGAGCGAGAGAGAGAGAGCGAGAGAGCGAGAGAGCGAGAGAGCGAGAGAGCGAGAGAGCGAGAGCGAGAGCGAGAGCGAGAGCGAGAGAGCGAGAGCGAGAGCGAGAGCGAGAGAGCGAGAGCGAGAGCGAGAGCGAGAGCGAGAGCGAGAGCGAGAGCGAGAGCGAGAGCGAGAGCGAGAGCGAGAGCGCGCGTGCGCGTGCGCGTGCGCGTGTGCGTGTGCGTGTGCGTGTGCGTGTGTGTGTGTGTGTGTGTGTCGTTCTGAAGCTCATCCGAAGTGAAAGTGTTAAATCTAATAATATTTTGCTCAAATAACTCTTTTCTATCGATAATAATTTAAATAGTTTTGATTTGTAATGACAGATGTCACATTATTATATTTTTCTTCTTGATGTAGATCTTGGATCTGTTATTGTGAAAATTATTCTTGGAAGGCAAAGCACCAACCATCTCTTTATCTTTTAAACGGCCCTCCTGGAATACAATGTCCTAAGAAGATTTCGTGTGCCGTTATGTATGGGATTTTATATCTACCCATCCTATCTACATGGTTACACCAGTACCGTTTTATCTTTCTGTTCCAAGTATGTTCGATGTGTGGGTTAGTTCAGAGAAACTGTAGCAAGTTGATGAATTATGTTATTTAGACAGTATATTTACGTGTAATGGACGAGTTCAAAGAGGTGGCGTGAGAGAGAGAATAAGGTAAATGAAGCACTGTAATATATAGTACAACAACCATGATATTTTATTTTCAGACAGCAGTTTAACTTAAAATTTACGTGATTTTTATTTTTCAAAATTATTCTCCGAGAACACAAAAAATCTAATTAAGTCTTTATTCAAATTTTGTTTCGAACATTTTAACTACATATAAACGGGATCTTTAAAAAAAATCTAAATTCCATCCATCCGGTCGTGTAGCTCATGACAGCATCATAACTCCCATGATAGCCTCCGACAACTCCTCTCCATCCAACCTTGCACTCCGCGGCTCGGAGGGTAGTTGTTAAGGGTAGTCCAGTTGCGTCTCTTACTTGGTCAGTTCAACGCATTGAGATTCTTCCTCTTGTGCGTCGTCCTTCCATGCCTCCAGTGCGATTAACCATAAACCTCTCCAAACGCTATCCTTGACAACAAATAATCTAAATGAGTCTTTATTTAAATTTTATTACCAAACTACATATAAACGCGACCTTATAAAATTGCACGATCATATTGCAACTATCTTCAGACCAAACGTGCAAAAATTGTAAACAAGTCAGTTTGACATCTGACACTCATAAAGTTGGTTTCGTGTTCGTTGTGTACCAAATTGTTTTGTACTTATTTAACCGACAAATCGTTATAAACGCTGTAAATTTAATTAATATTAGAACGGAATAATACAATTTATGTTTAAAGATAGATGCCATGATGTTAATCGAAGCGAAAATAGTCATCTTAGGTTCGCAAGGTAAGCGAGAAATTCATTTCATAATGCGTAATCTATAATACAATTTTAGTGTAATCTGATATGGATAATTCTAGTGCGGTCTAACGCTCACTTATTATCTAGAATTCCTTTAATGAGCTCGATATTATATCGTTTTGAGACATTATGACACATTATTATGAATATATATGTTTGATGTATTGAATAATATTCTTTCTTTATAATTTAAAGCTAACTGTTTAGTAATAATGCTTTTGTTTGACTCATTATATTTTATACCAATGCATCATACATTGTTCTACACATCGTTCTTTTAAGTTCTTTTATAAAATAACATTGTATTATTAAATTAATCGCAATCTTCAACAATTATTATGCACAGTGGCGTGTAAGTGCCTACCTTAATGTATAGATGGAGTTTGAACATTGAAATGAGTAATAACTTGCATATGTTGCTGGTCCTATGATGTGGATGGTCTGTCTCCAAGTAATAGAGATTCATGAAGGTGGCGTGTGCAGCTTTAGGAAGCACTTAAATACATTTTTTTGCGAGGTTTTGATCCTTGAATACGAGATCCAGTAATGATGACAAAATTGAATTAATTTATTAAAAAATAATTTAAAGTAACATATTAAAACAGTTATTTAAATATTTATGAGATAAACAAATAATAGTGTAAAAGATATAAATCAATCCAACAAAATGTAAAATATATAAATCAATCCAACAAAGTGTAAAATATATAAATCAATCCAACAAAGTGTAAAAGATATAAATCAATCCAACAAAATGTAAAATATATAAATCAATCCAACAAAGTGTAAAAAATATAAATCAATCCAACAAAGTGTAAACTATATAAATCAATCCAACAAAGTGTAAAATATATAAATCAATCCAACAAAGTGTAAAATATATAAATCAATCCAACAAAGTGTAAAATATATAAATCAATCCAACAAAGTGTAAAATATATAAATCAATCCAACAAAGTGTAAAAGATATAAATCAATCCAACAAAGTGTAAAAAATATAAATCAATCCAACAAAGTGTAAAAAATATAAATCAATCCAACAAAGTGTAAAATATATAAATCAATCCAACAAAGTGTAAAAGATATAAATCAATCCAACAATATATCCCTTTGAAACTATTGTTTAACATAATAAGAATAAATAAGATAGAAGTGTCTGTGATGTGTCGTTTGCGGACGGGTCACTGCGCGTGGTGGCTAGTCATCTTTACTGAATGGGTATTGCGAAGAATTCCGGTTGCGAGTGTGGTCTGGATAATGATTATATATTTTTGGTTGTCCTTTGCGAGACAGATTTAATTTACTAAAGGCCTTATCATTACCGTGTCCAATGAATATTGCATTTCTTCTTTCTTCGTGGAACTTTTCCACTTATAGACGGATTGTTAAATTTTTTAAGCTAAATCAGCTGAAACATTAAATTATCTAGAAGTCTTCTCCCTGCCTCCATCCCAACTCACTGTCTACGAAGATTGTTGGGGTCAGCTCTCCTCGTCCTCAGGTTGTATGCTCTTCTGTCCCGGACTACGTCCCCCAGGCCGTGCCTCTGCATCAGGTTATCTTTTTGCACCACCCATGAATTCTTTGGTCTTCCTCTGGCTTTTATTGGAGGAAGATCCATGGAGATTACCTGGTTCACAATGTGATCGGGTGCTCTGCGTCCAACGTGCCCATATCATCTGAATCTAGAAGCGTCATTTAAAAAAATAAATTATTATATTGACTCCTATAATAGCATAATAACTTGAATTTGATGACACAAATCATCCTAGTTTGGGTGGATTGCTTATAAAAAAAAGTGTAAGAGTAATGGGTGACGTGTGCAGCTTTAGAAAGCACTTAAAGATAATCCTCTTTGAGAGGTCTTATCAATTATTTATGAATGGGTTCAAATTCTTAGTTAGAGCGCCCTTGAGGAGAGATTGATCTCTAAACGGTGCAATATAAATTTTACTTTTATTATACATACCATCACGCCATTTCTCTGCTGGGCTAAGCAGAGAAAACAAAGTTTCAAGCTTTCCTATCACATCCATAGCCTCTTATACATCCATATATCTACTCATACTTCTCATACATCCGACAATTTATATAACTTTATACATTTCGTTCTTTCAAAATATTCTCTTGATTCAACAATACTTTCTAGGTATTAATCGTTTCACTCACATTTGCACTGTATATTTATTTTGTTAGTTTTTCTTCATTCACTCATTCCACATGCCCAAACCAACTAAGAGTGCTCTTCTTCATCTTACTCAACACATCAGCCTTAAGTTTACATTCATCCCTTATCACTTCATTCCGTATTCTTTCACCCCATGTATTTATCTAATTGCACTCAATTCTACTCCATTTATTTGGATCTTTTCAGTCTATTTCCACGTTTCACTCATATATTAAATTATGGTACTAGAATACTGTTGTGGACTATCATCTTGAAAGATTTTGATACTCTCCAGTTTGATTATATATGTTTTCGTGCCCCATTGATATGACATCATACATTGTCACAACATTTATTAGGATCTTTTCAGTCTATATCCACGTTTCACTATCATACATTAAATTATGTTACTAGAATACTGTTGTGGACTATCACCTTGAAAGATTTTGATACTCTCCAGTTGGATTATATATGTTTTATTGCCCCATTGATATAACATCATATAGTACATTGTCACAACATTTATTAGGATCTTTTCAGTCTATATCCACGTTTCACTATCATATATTAAATTATGGTACTAGAATACTGTTGTGGACTATCATCTTGAAAGATTTTGATACTCTCCAGTTGGATTACATATGTTTTAGTGCCCCATTGATATGACATCATACATTGTCACAACATTTATTAGGATCTTTTCAGTCTATATCCACGTTTCACTATCATATATTAAATTATGGTACTAGAATACTGTTGTGGACTATCATCTTGAAAGATTTTGATACTCTCCAGTTGGATTATATATGTTTTCGTGCCCCATTGATATGACATCATACATTGTCGCCTCATGTATTCTTCTCAGAGCACGCATTTCAAAAGCATTTATTCCACGTTTCACTCTCGATACATCAAAGTTGGCGCTATTACACTGTTGTGGCTTATCATCTCAGCAGATTTTTATGCTATCCTGTTCGAACATGTATATTTTATTGCCCCATTGACTTTGTTTCATATTGTTACACGCCGATATCCCTCTTAACTCTTACATCATCTGAGAAAATACTGCAGAGAAAATAAAAATGATGTAATAAAGACAATAGAAATGCATGCATTTAAATATTATAACATATGATACAGTCATGAATGATTTAATAAATGGTAACTACTTGTTAAAAGAATGATTTAATAAATGGTAACTACTTGTTAAAAGAATCATTTAATAAATGGTAACTACTTGTTAAAAGAATCATTTAATAAATGGTAACTACTTGTTAAAAGAATAATTTAATAAATCGTAACTACTTGTTAAAAGAATCATTTAATAAATGGTAACTACTTGTTAAAAGAATCATTTAATAAATGGTAACTACTTGTTAAAAGAATGATTTAATAAATGGTAACTACTTGTTAAAAGAATAATTTAATAAATGGTAACTACTTGTTAAAAGAATCATTTAATAAATGGTAACTACTTGTTAAAAGAATAATTTAATAAATGGTAACTACTTGTTAAAAGAATGATTTAATAAATGGTAACTACTTGTTAAAAGATTGACTTCAAAATTATCTTTGTAACCCAATCAGATATGCTTCAGCGCTATCAATCCTTAAAAATAAACTAAAGAAACTTATCTTTTATTTTCATTTTTGTTAGTTTTTTCCCTGGATCATAATTATGATATAATTATAATTAGAATATAATTATAATATAATTATAATCTAATTATAATTAGAGTCGTAATACACAGTCGTGATAGGAAAAGTAAATGCGACATATGGGTGAATAATGAAAGTTAGAGGGAGCACACTAAGGAAGTATGCTATTTGGTTAGTATATTTTCAGAAGAGTTAAGAGGGATTTTGAATGGCGTGTAGCAATAGGAAACAAATTCAATGGGCCACTAAAACATATATACTCCAACTGAAGAGTATCAAAATCTGCTAAGATGATAGTCCACAATAGTATTTTGGTGCAAATTTTGATGTATAAGAGTGAAACGTGGATACAGAAAAGACTGAGTGGAGTCGAATGAATGCTGTAGAAATGCTTGCATCGAGAAGAATACATTAAGTGACAATATATGATGGAATACGGAATGAAGTGATAAGGGATGTTGTGTTAAATAAGATGAATAAGAGCACTTCGGGATAGTTTGGGCATGTGAAACTAAAGAATGACGAAAGACTAATAAAACAGGTATTATAATGCGCAAATGTGAATGGATAGCGTGTGAGAGAAAGACCAAGGAAAGTAAGATTGGATCAAGTGATTATGAAAGAAGGAAACGTAAAAAGTCAGAGAAATCATAGAAGGTGTAAGGATGTTGAAGAGGCGAAGGATGTTTGTCATGATAGGAAAGTCTGGCGCCCTATCCTCTCTGCCTACCCCGATAGGGAAATGACGTGATGGTATGCACTAGGCACTGTACCAGCATACCAATTTGAAAGCGATAGTTTTTATTATTTTTACTGAGCTCCACTTTGCTTATTGCGTTTAATTAAGGTTTATCGATAATTACTTATAATGTAATCTAAAGGACTGCTCAGTTTCTATTATAAATGGGATTTCCCGAACATCTGGGGATATAACATAGACAGACAGACACCGAAATATCGCCGTGATAAGATATGTAACACTCACGTTACAACGGCAACACTGTGCTCTTATCTCATTTGCCGTCTTTTTGCAACTGATTATTTGTCCAACTGTTAACAAAACTACATATATTAAGTTATCAATATGTGCATTGTATGGATTTTCATTTGACTTTGACTACTTACGAGAGTAAAGTGAAGAAGTTGTTCTTGCTTTGATGAATTGAATAAATTGTTTACATTTGCTTTGTTGTGTTGTTCGACTTGTACTATTTTTTCCTATCATATAGGGTGGCATAGCAATTTATTTTCTTATTATATTGATACAATATATTCTCCTTCAGTAGACACAACCTTCTTCCATCTATTTATTACATTGATACAATATATTCTCCTTCGGTAGACACAACCTACTTCCATCTATTTATTACATCGATACAATATATTCTCCTTCGGTAGACACGACCTACTTCCATCTATTTATTACATCGATACAATATATTCTCCTTCGGTAGACACAACCTTCTTCCATCTATTTATTACACCGATACAATATATTCTCCTTCGGTAGACACAACCTTCGTCCATATATTTATTACATCAATACAATATATTCTCCTTCGGTAGACACAACCTACTTCCATCTATTTATTACATCGATACAATATATTCTCCTTCGGTAGACACGACCTTCTTCCATCTATTTATTACATCGATACAATATATTCTCCTTCGGTAGACATAACCTTCTTCCATCTATTTATTACATCGATGCAATATATTCTCCTTTGGTAGACACAACCTTCTTCCATCTATTTATTACATCGATACAATATATTCTCCTTTGGTAGACACAACCTTCTTCCATCTATTTATTACATCGATACAATATATTCTCCTTTGGTAAACATAACCTTCTTCCATATATTTATTACATCGATACAATATATTCTCCTTCGGTAGACACAACCTTCTTCCGTCTATTTATTACATCGATGCAATATATTCTCCTTCGGTAGACACAACCTTCTTCCATCTATTTAACAAATTTTTAATACCGTCAATAAAATTTAGATTTGGATGCAAAATATTCCTCTATGCCGCTATAGTCTCGGACATATTTAGTGACAGTCTTAATGCTTCGGAAAGTTCTCCCAGGAAGTGTTTTTGTATATGTGAACCTTACACCCTTACCAAAAGGGGAATAAACAATGTTTGATAAAACAAATTACAATAAATAAATTATTAAAAAAATACTTGAAATAATGTCAAATAGAATACCAGCTGATGATACCACAAATGTGAAGATTAAATTGTTTAATTTGATTTATACTTTATATAAATGTTTTATTTTTATTTATCTTATCTGTAATATTTAATATGCGTGGAGGTAAAAGACACTCCCATCATATCAGTGAATGCCGACCATCATTATCAATCAAGTATTACCGCTTGGAAAAGTAAATTATCTGTCACTATATAGGTACTTCCTCAGTCTGTCTGAGTGCAAATTTTATCACCATTTCTAACCCAAATTTGTTATATGTATGTCAGGTCATCTAAAAGTTCAATAAATAATGTAATTAATGTAAAATAAACTAACAGTCCAAATATGTCATTTATTTTTTAGTAGGCAATCCACCCACACAAGAATAATTTGTACCGCCAAGTCACAGTCAACCAGAAATACATACCGCCACCACGGTTTATTTTATGTATTATTTTTTTGTTTGTCAGGTGTTGGCAAAACAAGTATCGTGGCCCGCTACATCGGCAAGATGTTCACGAGTCAAGTGTCCCCGACCATCGGAGCCTCGTTCTTCACCTGCATTGTCAACATGGGTGAAACCAGAGTCAAGATGCAGGTAAAAACAGGAAACCTTAACTTACTTCTAAAAGAGCTTTAAATTATTTTATGATCTAACTATGGAAAGTTGCAATAGGATACAAAATCTAACACTAAAATCGGACACTCTGTATTGTGCTGGTGCCATAGGTGCCGAATTATTTTCACCCAGAACTCTGCCACCTGGATAGCACTGGATATTCCATGAATCATGTTCTCGTCAGTGCAATATACAAGGCTCCTCGAGCACTGCAGTATCGAATGGACTACTCTTCACTGTTGATACAAAGAGTCAATCCGTCATGTTACATTCCCTATTTCGACGTGTTGTCGTTAATTCTCCCAATTTATGTTCGGAGCCTATTAAGGCTAAGGCCACACCAAAGTGCTTCGCTAGGTTCTACGTGACTAATAGACTAGATAACTTCAGGCTTGCTCACACCAAAGTGCTTCGCACAAATTCATTTGACATTTGAGAGCGGTTGAGTCAACACACGATGCCACTCTCAAAACTAACCAGAAAGCTACTTCTCTCTCCGAGAACATCTCAAATAGGAACTTGTTGGGTGCATAACATAATGTTAATGTTATCTAGAAGTATGGAGTGGACAGTTTCAACTTCTCTACAAAGAATTGCGGAATAAAGCTTCCTCCATCTTGTAAAATCACTTGGTGACACAATAAAATTAACCAACACGTCTGTTCACTGGGAGACTCACTAGGTGACTAATAGTCACGTACCGTGGCGCGAAGCGTGCAGTGTGACCACTGCGATAGTATGCGGTGCGTTGGTTTGCTAGGATATGTCACCTAGCTCGCAACGTAGCTCTAAGGACCAAGCGAGGCTCCTACCTGTGTGGCCGAGGCTTTACACTTTATGTCCCATTCCCGTATTTTCACATGATCGATACCTACCAAAAAAAGACGTATTACTGACATCTGGTTAATATTTTTGTAAACAAATTCAACCTTTAAGGATAGTCTCCTGATTTTAGATTCCTAACTCAACAGTTGTGGTGATTTGATCAGTATAAGGTAACAAAAAATTGTAACAAATTAGATATTCTTATTTTTATCTGTCCACCATCTTATTCTTGTAATGTTAAATGATACAGTATCCACTTTTCATCACCTGTCACAATATGGTCAATAAAATTCATCACCTGTCACAATGCGGTCAATAAAATTCATCATCTGTCACAATGCTGTCAATAAACGGTTCGTGTTCAAAGAGGGTTAAGAGAGAATTACAGTAGTTTATTCGCTGCTGGAAATTCTGGCTTCCGATAGCTCGTGTGGTACCCACTTTCTCATTAACGTTTACCTTACTTTGCTAAAAAAAATCCGCCTGTTCCGGTGCTGTGTATTGAATACACATGTTAAAATGAGCTAATCGGAAAAATAAGAATATTCATAGCCAATCGCTTAAATTAATTAAATTTGAAGTCAAAAGTGATAATAATTGAAATTTAATTGAAAAAGAATAACATGAAAAAAAAACATCGGATGACGTTCACAAAACGGACGAGAGGACCACCTCGAACTAAAGCACGCTACTGGCTACTGAGCGAGTCAAGCGACCGAACTGAGATTCTATTTTTTGAGTTGCCATATACCGAAGTAGAGTGAGAGTGAGACGTGAATAGCGTCGCTTCCTTGCCCATAGCGGTTTTTTTAGAATGAATATACCTACATCACACGTTTGATTGTATTGGTGAATTTATTCCCTATTTTCACAAAATATCTCTGATGTGGCCGATAAGTGCTGATTTTATTATTAATATTATTTTTTCATTCAATGCGTAAATGTATTACGGAGGAATACCTAAAATCTGAAGCCAGTATTTATTATATTTATAGAGATATTAAAGTTTTTAGAAGCAATGTGTACTAGTTACACATCACAGGACAAGAAGGGTTAAGGTGACGAAATACTTTTCCATGAGATAAATTAAGCCTTTCTGCAATCTAATTCACCGTTAGTTCTGGCTTTCAATCCACAAGACTCTTTAGAGTGTCGTCAAAATTAACAGAACACCTTGAACGGGGGTCTCCATTAACACTGATTGTCTATCTTTAAATCTTTGAAACCATTTCTGTACAGTCCCAACACCGATACCATTCTCACTGTGGACATTGTTATTTTTTCTACTGCGGAGTATAGAACGTGCCGTTTGTACTGATTATCAATATTCATTTTCTAAGGGTTCTTATTTGCGTCCAGTGTTTACGAAAATTGATGATAAACTGACCACTTGAGTGTACATTTCAGAACGTTTGGAAGTGTATTATTCTATGAAATGAGTCATGGTGAATCATACATATGACATCAACACGCACAAATTTATGTATTGACCTGATATATAATAAGCACTAAGCACGTCCTCACTTTGAACTTGGAAACATTTGCAAGGCAAAAATTAAATCCTGTTTCATTGAAAACTTCAAGTATCTTATTGTTTATTCAATAGTTTATTAAAGAATCTTATTAACATGTTCCTCGCGGGAAGCACAAACGCCTGTGATCTGATCTGTAGCATTCCTTTGTGTATTTTACGTAATGTTTAGTTTATCTCCTTTATTTAATGAGTCTCCTTAAGAGTAATGACTATTATTTATTATCAGAAAATTACTTGAATGTCATGTTTACTTGGTGGTGTAATCAAATATCAGTGGTTCTAAACAAAATAAGCGTTTAAACTTAGAAATTAAAAAACGCCGAAATTGTGCCGCGCACAGGAATCGTGGAATTTGGTTTTTAACGCGGTGTACAGGTTAAAGTGCCATTGCCTTACCATGCAATGACAATTTTGTTCTTGCCGTTGCCCTTTCTTTGATATTTTTGAAATTTGCACATATTTGGTTACGAATATTTATCTGAAAAAAGTTTTGTAAATCAGTGGTTCAGAACATTCTATTGTCACTGGTTCTCATGCCAGAGAGAGCTAGAGGAATCGCAACATCGCGAAGCTGTGTTGCGGTAGTGAGAGGCATCCGTCTCTGAGGCAGGTCCCCAGCAGAATAAGGACTAATGCTCCTCGAATTTCTCTAAGCACAGCATTCACCATTCTCACCTCCCGCCAACGATGGGCAGAAACAAATTTGTTTCTTGATAGCCAGCTTCTTATTGACTGAAAGCGCCATTGACATCCTCTATTGACCACTCAGACCAAAAGCCATCGTACCATTGATTGTGAATGGTCCCTTAACCCTACAATGCGCAGATTTTTTTTATTTAAAAAATAAACATATATTTATGCATTAAATATGTACTGGAACATGAAAAATACAATAAAACATTTTTTTTTGTTTTTTTATATATTTATATTTAAAAAAAAAAGAGTTAATATATTTATATTTAAAAAAAAAAGTTCATATGTATATGAATCACTGTGCATTTGTAAGTTAATTATATGATATAATGATATAAATGAAATTATATATTTTACTTAACTTATTTTACACATATGTACTAAAGAATAAAAGAAAAAAAAAGTAAATTACCTTGATCACCAATAATAAAGTAATTTGATTGCAAACTGGAACAAATCACAAAAGTCATCTACGCGCAACAAGTCAAACTTCAACTGCCAAATTGACCGGTAAAACAGTTTTCTATTAAACCTATGTGGTTTTAAAGCATGGAGATTATTGTATCACATTTGTAACAGCGCATGAGTCGTTGTTTATACCACTCAACACAAAAATATTTAGAAAAACTTTGGTTGATTCACATGTGCATCATTGCGCACTGTAGGGTTAAATACAGTTACTTTGGCTAAGGAATCGTCCCCACAGAGGTTCATCTTACCTAATGGGAAATCTTGACCAACTAGGATACAAAATGCAGAGATCACGTTATTTTTAAATATTTACGTGAATTAAAATTTAATTAACAGATAAAAAAAATTTATTGTTTTTAGCCAGCAAAAATTACCATAACAATGTTCTTTTTTTTATGTTGCAGGTATGGGACACGGCAGGCCAAGAAAGGTTCCGCTCCATGGCGCCCATGTACTACAGGAATGCCAATGCAGCTCTTTTGATCTTCGATATCACCAACTCCAGCAGCTTTCAGTCCGTCAAGACTTGGGTCAGAGAACTGCAAAGGTGAGCAAACTCTCATAACCAAGAGTTGTCTTAGCTTTTACATCAGTGTATGCAGGAGAGGTTTGATCAGGCTGCCGACTCCTGCCTTCAAGGAAATCTCCTCGACACCAGTTGTTTATATATTTATTCGGATCTTCCGAATTCTTCAGATTCACTGGAGTGATCGTGTCACAAATGTCTCGGTCCTGCAACGCTCCAACTGTTAACCTATAGAGGATATGGTTGTAAAGGCGAAATTGTGGTGGACCGGGCATGTGATACGCATGGACAGACTCCCAAAACGCGTCTTGTACGGGGAAATGGTAGGCAAGCGAAGAATTGGTGGGCAGAGGAAACGCTATAAGGACAGTCTGCGAGAGACGCTTACTTTGTGCGGGGCGCCTGAGGACTAAGAGCAGGTGGCTCAGGACCGTGAGGGGTGGAGAGCCGCATGTTCTCGGGATGATGGCGTCTCAGCGGCTAGACGTGTGAGATACAGTCTGCGCGCTGTGAACATGTGTCAACATGGCCAGGCGGCTCAGCAGGGTCCATATGTCTGTGGCATTTGCGGGAAGGAGTGCGCATCCAGGATCGGGATGTTCTCTCACAGAAGATCGTGGGAGAACGGTTCAGGACTGACGTTGGAGTGGCGAGGGGATCCTCGACTGCGAGGCCCGGCAATGATTATATATTTATTTATTTATTGACAAAAGGAATGACACTTAACACTTGAAGACCCAAAATCAATACAATCTTTTCCAGTGCACAGCTGGTTTTTGAGGAATCCTTATTTTGGTGAAACATTTTATTTTTGTGAAGGATCTTTGAAGTTGTCATGGTGAGGTTTTTTCCACTGAGAGTGCTCGCCACCATTCTATAGAAAGAAGTAAACTTTCTCCGTATTAGGATAAAAGTACGAATCTGGCAATAAGTATTGTATTTCTATGCCGTAAATTGTTACTAAAGGTAATTAATATTTAACTAAACCAACAAATATTTTGGCTTGGAATAGTTACTCATGGCTAAATACTGGTGTAGTGCAAGAAACTCCTGGTCGTATGTTTCGTTCATTCTTTCGCTGCTGGATCTCGTAGTCGAGGATCCGTTCGCCATTCCAATGTCAATGCAGTTGGAAAGCAAAGCTGTGCCGTGAAGTTTGTATTTTTTTAATTGAGGCCGCATCGCTATACTGGGTCCGATGGCACACCGAAATGAGGCGATCAGAGTACACTGGCATGTTTTTTCCCTCTTTTTGAAAGAATAGATATACCGAAGTCATAGGTAACCTTGTTTAAATACCTCTGAAGTATTCTAGTGGAAAACCTCGACCCAGAAACCGAAGTCAAGTGCAGAATTGAATCATCTCGTGCGGCTTTTAATAAAATGATAAGCGTATTCTGCGATGATAATCTAAACTTGAATCTTCGATAATGGTTAGTCAAGTACTACGTTTGGTCAGTGTTATTGCGTGGAGTGGAATCATGGACCCTCAAAGCTGGTAGTATGAACCGACTGGAAGCATTCGAAATGTGGATGCACCGGAGAATGCTACGGATACCCTGGACGGATATGGTCAGCAACACGAGGGTTCTTCAAAGAGCCAAAGTTGATAGAGAGTTACTGACTAATATTAAAATCCAAAAGGTGTCCTATTTGGGTCATGTACTTAGAGGAGAAAAGTACACATTACTGCATCTGATCATCCAAGACAAAATAGAGGGTCGAAGAGGTGTTCGCAGGAGGCCTATTTTCCTGGCTCTACAATATACGTGATTGGACTGGTATAAGGAGTGTTGGGGGGCTGCCGGGGACAAAGATGCCTACTCTCAGGTGATAGTCAACGTTGGGGGGCCAGACATGACACTAGGAAGAAGAAGAAGATATGTAACCTTATACTCCTGAATACTAGGTGGAAAAAAATAACTGCTTCATTCGAGGGGAGTAGCACAGTGCATGGTTCAAACCAACGATCTTCCACGCCAAAGTCCAGTGCGTTACCATGCTGCCATACACCTCTAAATTGTCGTATGTACAGCACACAGATACATATGTCAAGTAGAGTAGGTGGATGTTTGCCGCTCAATGCTCAGAGATTCTGGTGTGACTTCAATGAATCTCGGTGAAGAGAATAGATTACTTGTTGGCCTGTAGAACTTTGTACAAATAAAAACACAGTATTGCGTTTCAGACGAGAATATATTTCCTCATTTTGCGTCCCTTATCTTTAGCCCATCGCAAGCACATCTATCGGACTGCTTATGTCGTCATTCTGCGCTGGTTAAACGCTTTTCACGCATTTATTGCGCTCAAGGACTGTCCGATCATATATAATGAAAATGCGAGGACCACACAAAGGGACATTTTATTACAATACAACAATATTAAAGCAATGATTTTACAGGTAATACAAATAAATAAAAATGACTAATCGATGCGACACATACATCTTATATCAGTCTGCAAATATGAAACCGGAATTTTTTAATATAAAATACACATTTATTGTATGAAAATGGTAAAAAATATTTTATTCAAAGTATTGCCCATCGCTAGCTACACATTTTCCATCTCTCTGGCAATTTGTGGATGCCACGCCAAAAAAACTGTTGCTCTTTTGAGGCAAACCAATCATCGAGCCATTTTCGTAAGAAGTGAAGCGCTGCTCAGCAAGTGCGTGTCCCATCGATGCAAATAAGTAGTAATCGGATAGAGCCAAGTCTGGTGAGTAAACGGCATGGGAAAGTATTTGCCAACTAAACGCCTCAATAGTTTCTTTGACCGGTTTTGCTGTGTGCGATGGTGCATTATCATGAAGCAAAATCACTTTGTGTTGCCTCTTTTGATATTCTGGTCGTTTTTCACGCAATGCTTGGTTCAAATCCATCATTTGTTGTCGGTAGCGTTCAGTATTAACGGTTTCGCCAGATTTTAGCAGCTCATAATAGATAACACCCTTCTGATCCCACCAAGCACAGAGCATTGTTTTCCGTTCATAGCGAGCCATTGACCTTGCAGTCAATGTCGCTGGTTTGCTTGGAGTTTACCCATGATCTTTTACGCTTAGGATTCTCGAAATATATCCATTTTTCATCGCCAGTCACAATTCGATGGAGAAATGATTTTCTTTTGTACCTGGCGAGGAGCATTTCGCAAGTGGTTTTTCGGTTTTCCTGCTGTCTTTCATTCAGTTCATGTGGAACCCATTTTCCCACCTTCTGGATCTTTCCCATGTCTTTCAAACGTATGGATATGGCTTCTCGTGTCACATTTAATTGATCCGCGAGTTGTTGTTGCATTTGAGCGTCATCCTCATCCAACAACGCTTGCAATTCGACATCTTCAAAATTCTCGGTGGTCTTCCACGTTCTTAGTTTCTCACGTTAAATCGCCACTTTTAAATTTTTTAAACCACTCAAAGCACTGTGATTTACCAAGAGCATGCTCACCGTAAGCTTCGACAAGCATTCGATGCGATTCTGCAGCAGTTTTCTTCAAATAGTAATAGAAAATCAATGCCGTCCCCAAATCGTAGTTTTCAGGCACATAAACAGACATGTTCAACGCTATGAAAACATATGTAGTTGTATGAAACTTGTATTGTGATTTAAAAGTCTTTGACAAATGTAAACACAAGAAAGAGGCGCCAATGATGCGGTTTGACAGTCACTACATTGACAACTAGAGCAAATTTTGGTTTCATATTTACAGACCTGATGCATTATTGTAATGTATAGATATACAAATGATATACATATTGTAATGTGTAGATATACAAATGACGAGTTTATTACCATACGGCAATCTCTCACAAGAATTACGCAGTATCATGCTGATGTCCTAGGTGAAAAGTTCCAGTATTAATAATAATAAAAGGACGTATATATAAAAGTGTGTTGGTGCCCACTTTGACGTATGGAAGAGAAACTTGGACTTGGCAGACGAAAGATACAAGTAAGATTAATCTTTGACAAATGTAAACATAAGAAAAAGGCGCCAATTACATTGACAACTAGAGCCATCTATGAGCAAATTCCGATTTCGTATTTACAGACCTGGTATTGAAGGAATGATTTTATAATGTTTACAGGTAATACAAATAAATAGAAATGACTAATCGATGCGACGCATACATCTGATACACTGTATACGCAACAGGATATGCCTATCACAAGTCATCTCTGGCAGCATCAACGTCAAATACTCTGATTACCGACTTTGTATTGGGCATTCTTTGATACTCGTTACGGATAACGGGCATTCGTAATGAAACATAATCTGTTTTGCATTGTACTAACACAAAAACTGTCGTAACATGATATAATATTAAAAAGAACTCATAATAATTGCAGTAACGTAAGAGAACCCATGGTCATGTCGGTCGTGGGGAACAAGGTAGACTTGGAGGAGGAGAGACAGGTGTCGGCGCAGGAGGGACAGCAGTACGCCCACTCCATAGGGGCGCAGTATTACGAGGCCTCCGCACTGCAGAACCAGGTGAGCAGAAGCTAATATCCATATACTATCCTTACGCACTTCTCTTCTTTTATATATTTTTTTATCCACTTTGCACGGATTTCTCCTGTTACTCAAAGAAGGTCTGCTTATAGCGTTAGCTTATTCGTAAGGAAGAATATCAGCCAGGATTCTTCTCATACTGCTAGACGGTGCCGAGACTATATCCACAGTGTCACTCAGTTTCTTCAATATCTCTATACCACGCGTGACTGAGTGTTTAGCCATGATATTCCTTCTGTAAGCTGGTATGTAGAACAGAGGGTGATTCCTTGCACGGGCATATTTATTGGGTACATATAAACTTAGTGCTTCTAGTATCGCGAGACAGTTAAAGCAACTTTAAGTAGGAATATCGCAATGGATTCTTGCCTTCTTGTTTCGAGGCTTCTATAGTTACACACCGTGAGAAGTTCGACATGGTGAGCATATTTTAGGTAATCACCTTTGTTCTGTACCATAGATATCTGAGGAATTATTTTTGCATTTGTTCTATATTGTTTTTATATTTGAGCTGATGAGGAGGCCAAACCGTAGATGCATATTCTAATTTGGTTCTAATTAGATAATTATATAAGTTTCGGAGGATATCGGTGCTCTTAAATTCTCTTGATATTTTCATTATAAAACCTAGTAGTTTGTAACTCCGATATCGAACGAGAGTCTAGTTTTAACTTAATGCCTCTTTAACATATTTCTGGTTAGTTGGAAGATATTGTCATATGGTAATAAACCCGCCACGTTCTGTATACAACGAAAGTGTAATACAATACAATTTTTCTCATTCTACCTCTTCCACGCACACTTTTCACTTCTGACTTGTATATTCATTAAGTAATTTTTTTCATCATTCATTCTCTCCACATGTCCAAACTATCTTAAAACTCCTTTATTCATCTTACTTAAAACCTTTTATCCGTACATTTATTTCTAATGTCTTCATTACGCCTTCTTTCATACATTGACTCTCCACAAAATTTGCTTAATGCACTCATCTCCACAGCTCAGTCTTTTCTACATCCATGTTTCACTCCCGTACATCAAAGTTGGCACCAAAATACTATTTTGGATTTTGGTACTGTCCGATTTAAGTATGTATATTTTAACTAGTTGCAACCCGTGAAATATTCACGGAAGTAAAACAAATTCTATTGTACATTTATGAAATATATATTCATAAATGTAAAATTTGTTTTTATGTATCATTTATACATCGTCCCCTTTTACACCGGTTCAAAAATTGTTAGAGCTGTGTATTTAAAATTCGTTCAGTTATCACGGACCCACCAAGATTCAAATTCGAATTACTTTCGGAGAGAATCCAAGTATTCCTCTCTCGCTCTCTCGTATTCAAAATTCAATTCTCGTATTCTTTCTTTGGCGACAGCCGTATGGGTTTTGGCCTATTTATACTATGATGGCCCATTGACTTTTTTCCTATCTCTACATGCCGTTCGATATCCCTCTTAACTCTTCCATCATCTGAGAAAATACTACCCAAATAGCAGAATTCCTCAACTTGCTCTCCAATCTTTTATTATTCACCCATATTACACCACGACGTGACTCTCATTGACTTTGTTTCTCTCAAAATTTTCGAGATATCTGTTAATATGTTCGTATGTACGCATATTTTTCTTTTTATTTGTATGTTAGGGCCTTTTAATCCCTGAGCCTTGATCTGCTCAACTTTTTATTTTATCTGTTTGTAGTTCGGGACACATTTACGTACTTCATTTTGATATCTTTTGTATATAATTTACGTAAATCTGTGATTCCCAAACCTATTTGGTCTACCGCTTGCTCATCTGTGAAAATACTACCCAAACAGCAGAATTCCTCAACTCTCTCCAATCTTTAATTTTTCACCCATATTACTTTGCCTTTCGCACTTTTCTATCACCATTACTTTTAGATTTAGATTGGTAAAATAAACTTTATAATATAAACACGGATATAATGAATCAAAGTGCAAAATGATGTCGTATGACTCACATGTCTTGAAATCCCATAGATATACACTAGAATCTATACATATACCCCGCACAGATAATATTAAAGATCTTTAGTTCGGAAATTCTAGGATGAGTCCTGTGACAGCTCACAAATTTGCCCCAATACAACCTTATGTAATGTATTTACCTAAATAACTTGCTATTTATTAGAATTGAGGCTTATATTAAAGTTGATAAAATAATTAAAATTACTGAACATCGTTACAAGGTTGTATTGGGGCAAATTTGTGAGCTGTCACAGGACTCATCCTAGAATTTCCGAACTATAGGTGTCTTGTTACACAGCAATCTCGCATTTGGTCCTCACAGAGAAATTATGTGCAATTCAGCTTATAAAACTCGAGGATTTGTAATGAGAATCTCTAAGTCGTTTGAAAACCAATTGGTGCTCAAAACGTTGTTTAATTCATTGATCCGTAGTAAACTAGAAAGCAATGCTTGCAGTTGGAGCCCAGTGGGGGCGCAGAACTCACTCATGGTGGAGAAGGTACAAAAAAAATGTCTACGATATCTCTATATGAGTGAATTTGGTGTCTATCCATGGCTTTATCCTACTCAGTTTCTGCTGGGCATGCTCGGGTATAACTCCTTGAGCGTAAGAAGAGATCTGCGTCTCCTGGTATACGTTGTCAGACTCCTTCAAGGAGTTGTGAGTTGTCCAGCATTACTACAAAGATTAGCGTTAAATGTTCCTAACAATTACACTAGACTGCGCCGGCAAGAACTGTTCTCAATAACATACACAAGAACGGGTCTTCCAGCCGCTATGCCTGTTAGAAGGGCCTTAACTCTTCTGAACGGGACTGCTTTGGATATTGACATGTTTCATATCACATTACCAAAAGCAAAAGTAAATTTTCTTCTAAGATTGAGCGCGTTGGAAAGCACGCATCAACGTATTTAAGTGACTTTGAATATATGTGTATATATGTATGCATATACGTAATTTTAAATTTTATATAATTTTTTTAATTTTATATAATTTTTTAATGTTAACATTTCTTGTATTTTTCAATGTAATTGGACGAAGCCTGTTTTGAGAAAATAAATAACCGCACTTGGCCTGTGCGGTATGGACAAATTATATAGACAATCCTATTCTAGGTAAAGAAACAGTTTAAATAACCGCGCTTGGCCTGTGCGGTACGGACAAATTATGTAGACAATCCTATTCTAGGTAAAGAAACAGTTTAAATAACCACGCTTGGCCTGTGCGGTACGGACAAATTATGTAGACAATCCAATTCTAGGTAAAGAAACAGTTTAAATAACCGTGCTTGGCCTGTGCGGTACGGACAAATTATGTAGACAATCCAATTCTAGGTAAAGAAACAGTTTAAATAACCGCGCTTGGCCTGTGCGGTACCGACAAATTATGTAGACAATCCTATTCTAGGTAAAGAAACAGTTTAAATAACCGCGCTTGACCTGTGCGGTACGGACAAATTATGTAGACAATCCTATTCTAGGTAAAGAAACAGTTTAAATAACCGCGCTTGGCCTGTGCGGTACCGACAAATTATGTAGACAATCCTATTCTAGGTAAAGAAACAGTTTAAATAACCGCGCTTGACCTGTGCGGTACGGACAAATTATGTAGACAATCCTATTCTAGGTAAAGAAACAGTTTAAACAACCGCGCTTGGCCTGTGCGGTACAAACAAATTATGTAGACAATCTTATTCTAGGTAAAGAAACAGTTTAAAAGATGAGATGGTACCAATGAACATTTGTGACAATAGTTTGAACTGATATGATAATGACTGTTCCAGGGAGTTGAGCAGGTGTTTTTGAACACTGCCTCGGGTTTGATGAAGATGGCCGGTCAATCCATGTCCTCCTCGCTCCGGCAGTATGACTCCATGGAGTATGGATACCTCACACCCGCAGGTAACATCCTATTCTCCTCAAATTTCATCAATTCTCCAGTTTTTTTTTTTTTTTTTTTATCACTTTGCACGTATTTCTCCTGTTACACAAAGAGGGTCTACTTCTAGCGTTAGCTTATTTGTTAGGAAGAATATCAGCCAGGATTCTTCTCATACTGCTAGACGGTACTGAGAATATATCAACAGTGTCATTCAGTTGGTTCAATATCTCTATACCACGCGTGACTGAATGTTTAGCCATGATATTCGTCCTGTAAGTTGGTATATAGAACAGAGGGTGATTCCTTGCACGGCTATATTTATTGGGTACATATAAACTTAGTTCCAGACTTTCCTATCTCGGCACACACCCTTTCGCCTTTACCCCATCCGTACACATTCTACAGTTCTTCTAGATTTCTCCATTATCTCTACATGAGAGAGTATGGATATTAACTCTGGCTTTATACAAGTGTCTCCTTACTGGGGACGCTTAGTTATAGATCATTAGAGAAATCTTCGATTGGGTGTTAATTTTTTTTGTCTGCTCAGGGGTAATTTAGTGAACCCATCCGTCCTGAACAGTCTTGGTTTGTATGTTCCGGATAATTATTTGAGACAACGCTCCCATCGATTGTTCTATCAACCTTTAAATGGAACCAGCCTGCCTTTGGAGATGCCAGTGGTAGGTAGAGCAATCCCACTGTTTAACCGTGTGTGTCCTCATATAGACGTGTTTCATGCGTCCGTCGCTCAGCTCCTTCAGGAAACATCTCTTGAATTTAGTGTAATACTTGAAATAATTTAATTTTTTTATATTATCTAACACGCTACAATTTGTCATAATGTTTTAATGTAACATATACATTTTTACAATAGTTTTTACAAGTCTTAAGATGTTGAATTGTTTTATAATAGTTTTTTTTTTTGTACTTGTTATGTTTGGTCCTTGTACGAATTAGGGGAAACCTGTTATATGCCAAGGACCTGAAAAAAAAAAAATTTAATAAATTCATTTTAAATTTAATAAATGAAGTTGACAGTTCCTACGATTTCTCTTATTTTCTTTAATTCCTATTAAAAAGACAATTTTTTAAAGGGGTGCTCTAAGTCCGGACTCAAACTCAGTATTTATTTATTTAACGACACAAGAGTGTCTTTTATATACAAATGCATATATGACAAGTTATACAAGTACTTAAAATTATTGACAAAAAATACAAAACTTTGTCTTAAACTAACATGCACAGGAGATACAATAAGCAGTAGTAATAATAAATTACAAAGTCATTGTTTAAAATTATTGACAAAAAATACAAAACTTTGTCTTAAACTAACATGCACAGGAGATACAATAAGCAGTAGTAATAATAAATTACAAAGTCATTGTTTAAAATTATTGACAAAAAATACAAAACTTTGTCTTAAACTAACATGTACAGGAGATACAACAAGCAGTAGTAATAATAAATTACAAAGTCATTGTTTAAAATTATTGACAAAAAATACAAAACTTTGTCTTAAACTAACATGTACAGGAGATACAACAAGCAGTAGTAATAATAAATTACAAAGTCATTGTTTAAAATTATTGACAAAAAATACAAAACTTTGTCTTAAACTAACATGTACAGGAGATACAACAAGCAGTAGTAATAATAAATTACAAAGTCATTGTTTAAAATTATTGACAAAAAATACAAAACTTTGTCTTAAACTAACATGTACAGGAGATACAACAAGCAGTAGTAATAATAAATTACAAAGTCATTGTTTAAAATTATTGACAAAAAATACAAAACTTTGTCTTAAACTAACATGTACAGGAGATACAACAAGCAGTAGTAATAATAAATTACAAAGTCATTGTTTAAAATTATTGACAAAAAATACAAAACTTTGTCTTAAACTAACATGTACAGGAGATACAACAAGCAGTAGTAATAATAAATTACAAAGTCATTGTTTAAAATTATTGACAAAAAATACAAAACTTTGTCTTAAACTAACATGTACAGGAGATACAAAAAGCAGTTGTAATAATAAAAAAAGTAATTACAAAGTCATTGTTTAAAATTATTCAATATTTCAATTCAATATATGTACGAGTATATCACAAAATATTACCAAATTTTACCAAGTAGACTTACGTAATTGTCGAAGACTTATTTTATAGTGGTAAAGAACTTAGATTTGTTATTAGTGGAACAACACTTACATAGAACAAGAGGAATTGGATTTTTGGAGAATTTTATGGATAGATCTTGAGATATAGAAAACACATGGGCTCACTTGTAGAACAAGATGCGAGTTGCTATTAAATAAATAACGTTTGACATCTACAGCAGTGCTGAAACGAATCATGTGTAACACTTTCTGCCATGTGGCAACTCCCTCCAATCGACGCAACCTCTGTTTCAGAAAACAAGTGTATTACCAACTAAGCAATGGAGGTAATCCTTCTTTCAAAATATAATTTACTTGATCCAATCATATTTTCCTTGGGTTTCCTCTACCACACCTTCCACTCACATGTGCATCGTATATTTGTTTAGTCCAACACTGTTTTTTCTACTTTATATAATGGTCTAACCCTACCGGTTTCAAGGTTTTTACCTCATCATCAGGGGAGCATAAATAAGTCTTGTTTGTGTTCCCCTGATGATGAAGTGAAAACCTTGTAGAAATGTGTCCACTTAGATAAATATGTAGGGTAACAATGTATGATAGAATATAGAATGTGATTAGAGATAAATATGAACTTTAAACTGATGTATTAAATAAGATGAAGAAGAGCACTCTGACATGGTCTGGGCACGTGGAATGAATAAATGAAAAAAAACTCACTATGAAATATACTATTTATAGTTTACCGGTTCACTGCCACGAGCGCGTTGACGCGCTCTCCGATTCAGTGCTCGCCAGGCCGGCCATACAAAATGAACGCGTAAACGCGCTCTCCTTTGACCTTGTCGCAAGCCAATATCAAATCCAATTGTAATAATTTATAAATTATAACACATAGTGACATCTATTGGGATGGTCAAGAAATACTTAAATATTACAATTTACCGATATTATCAAAGTTACAGTCATCTTTCTAAAAGCTTTCACTGACAGTCAATACGTGTCTCTGATACAGGGTTACCGACTACAGTTTTTTGCGACGTAATTGCGATGATTTATAATAATGATTTCGTTTGTAGTGTTGTTCAGTGGTTGATTTTTAACTTTTGTGCGTTATTTTTGTTAATTTTTCAAAGTATTTATTTACAAAGTGTGTTTTCATCTATTCTTTTGTTATTGGCGGTAGTTTTGCGGCATAATACGACGTTTATATAGACTTTTTACTGTTTTATTTTATAGTTTATTCACCTTTTGTGCTTTATTATACATCATGCAGATAATTTGTTGATTTTAGTTTTCAAAGTATATTATATTCTACTATATTTATAAGTAAACGTGTTTTCTGTGTCAAATTGTGACAACCCTGACATTTTGTGAATATTTAAACTGTGGTTTTCTGAGTGAACGGCAGCTCAAACGCCCCACGGTGTATATATTTAGTAAGTTTTCATAATATCCTTTATATCTGTGTGCAAAAAATATAATTTTTTTAAGTTTTATTTTTGTTGAAAAAATCATGGCCTGCTGGGTACGGCCATACTAATAACTTCCGGCACTTAAAGGGTTAAGACATTAACATTGTGGAGGCTTAAAGACATTGTGACTTGATTAGTCAAACACTGTCTATTCTACTTAGTGTAATGGTATAACCCTACCGGTTACAAGGTTTTCACCTCATCATCAGGAGAACACAAATAAGACTTGTTTATATCCTTTTAATAATTTTTCTCAAATAAAATTAAAGTTTATTATA
The DNA here is from genome assembly GCA_949825065.1 of Odontocerum albicorne. Taxonomy (NCBI): domain Eukaryota; kingdom Metazoa; phylum Arthropoda; class Insecta; order Trichoptera; family Odontoceridae; genus Odontocerum; species Odontocerum albicorne. The sequence goes on from OX463867.1 coordinate 8,170,621, forward strand.
TTTTTTTCCAGCCGACTGCAGCCTTCACGCCACAAGCACGGGTATAACAGAAACTCCACCGTGGAGTATAGACAGCATCGCACATGGCGACTCGGAAAGATCCTACATGTGTTGCTAGTATCAGAAGATCATTGTGTGTTGCTAGTAACAAAAAAGTCCAAGTGCATGCTTCCTTCTCTTAGTGTCGCCATGTATAAAAATGTTAGTAAAAAGACAATATGCCTGAATACAAAGAGACTTGAATAAATATAGTTAATTAGTATGAGATAAGTTACTTGTTTTTGATACCAGAGGAATAATTCTCGTTCTTAATAAGCCTTCTTAATTCATAAAAGGATAAGATGTTTTTTTTTGTTATTTAAATCAAGAGTTCCCAAACTTTTTACAGACGCAGACCCCTTTACCATAAACTTGTAAAACTGTCGACCCCCTATACTAGAGAAAATGTAGCATGGTCCCATCACTCGTACAATGTCAACGCATCACTCGTACAATACGTATTTTATTATTATTGTATGTCGCAATATTCATTCTCAGATCTTTGTCAACGCATCACTCGTACAATACGTATTTTTACGCTAGTATTTAAAAAAAATAACGAATAAAGCACTCGCTTTTTATTTTTTAAATATTGTTATACTTGAGAAAATGTAGCATGGTCCCTGTGACAGTTCACAAATTTACCCCAATACAACCTTGTAACGACGTTCAGTAATTTTAATTATTTTATCAACTTTGATATAAGCCTCGATTCTAATAAATAGCAAGTTATTTAGGTAAATACATTACATAAAACTAACAATAATGACAAATTAATACATCTTGTTACAAATTAGCAAAAATGTGGCAGTTTGTTAAAATCAAATGATATTTGGTGACGTTTGTCAAAAGTCACTATGTTAGTCTGCATTGGCTAGGGATGGGGTATACGATAGTTGGATTTTCGATTTTTTATGCCTAAAATTAAATGTTCGTAATTATAGTTCGGAAAATCTAGGATGAACCGTATGACAGCTCACAAATTTGCCCCAATACAACCTTGTAACGATGTTCAGTAATTTTAATTATTTTATCAACTTAAATATACATAAGCCTCGATTCTAATAAATAGCAAGTTATTTAGGTAAATACATTACATAAAACTAACAATAATGACAAATTAATACATCTTGTCACAAATTAGCAAAAATGTGGCAGTTTGTTAAAATCAAATGATATTTGGTGACGTTTGTCAAAAGTCACTACGTTAGTCTGCATTGGCTAGGGATGGGGTATTCGATAATTGGATTTTCGATTTTTTTATACCTAAAATTAAATGTTTGTATTTAGTATTAATTTATAGTGGATCTTGGCCTATTTAAAGATAGATACAAATCATACAATACATTAGTCAGTCAGTATAATGAAAATTAGGAATTAAAATGTCAGTTTAGAGAAGAAAAAAAATTCGATTTATAAAAAAAAGTATTCGATTTGTAAAAAAAAAAGATTTTACCCCATCCCTTTGAGACATGGCATTTCAAATGTCACAGGGACCATCCTACATTTTCTCAAGTATAATGACTATCAGTGTGTCATTTTATGTATGGATAATATAAATTAATATTTTATTTATTTTTACATAAGAAATTTTATAAATCCATAATTTATGAAAAATAACAGGTAATTTAATGTGGACACAATTTTACTCGATCTGTGTTTGTTGCCTGTCATTTGTCGTGTCCTCAGTAAACTAGACTTTTGCCTGTATCTTATTGAGGGCATATAACATGGAAAAATGAATCCATATTTTTTTCCGATTATTGATTATACAATACCGTTGCAAACTCTCGTCAACTCGATAAACAGCGACACTCAATTATATATGTATACATCACATGAATCAAACCCCTCACACTTCATCACTCCAGACAGACCGACAAGTCTATCTCATAATGTGCTGCACATAATCATCAAAAACACACCACACTCAAGAGTTCACATAAACCTTTGCTACAAGTCATTCCTTCTGCAAGCCCAAGTATTCAAACTCCTGTCGTAATAACAATCATGCTCCGGTCCACTGCCTGAATTTTTTGCTCCCTTTTGCGTTTATTGATTTCATGTATGTACCTGCTATTTACGAAACTACTAAAAAAACACATATTGTATTATGATATCACGTGTGTGTAATGTGAAAAATCAGCGTAAAAAAATATTTCATTCGTGACAGAATACTTTGCTATTAATTTACTTTCAATTTAAATAAATACTTATTTAATTTAAAAAAAGAATCGTAAAAAAGAACACTATGAAATTTGAACGAGAATTAGATCTCTGGAGAATCTAATGTGATTCTGTGTCTCATGCAGTGTCGCCATGTATAAAAATATGCCTAAATTTTTATTGTTTATGGACCTATGTTAATTAGTTATTTTTTTACTTGAATCTAGTGCATAATATGAATTCCTAATAAGAGGGTGTTTGAATGTATAGGAACCTTTTTTGTTTTATATGAATGATTTTTTCCTTTTTCTTATAGATGTTTCAGTATTTTAATACAAATTTTTCCACATTATATTTTAGGTTATTCTGAAAGTAATGGCTGATTTTGACCTTTAAATTCAATCAAACATAACTATAAAGTAAATGTACTTCATTAATCAAAGTAAGATGCATTTGATTCTTTGCATTTTCGCCAATGAATTACGAGCTTATTTTATGCCTATAGAAAAAAAATCAGGCGTATTAGAATCCATGAATTCTTTAAAGACATTTTCCACTGTTTCTCTGGTATTGAATTTTTTCCGCTGTAACTAATTATCGAAGTGCTTGAAAGGTGAAAATCGATTGGTGATAGATTAGGTGAGTAAGGCGGACGAGGTAATATTTCATAGTTCAACTTAGTATTTTTTTTAATTAATTTCAATACGATCGAGAAATGGTTCGTTACGATTACTCAACAGCAACGAAAAAACACTTAAATGTTCCTTTTTTTTTCGATTATCATTAAGTTCGTGTGGAACCCGTTTACTAAGCTTTTTCACCTTTTGTAGAAGATGTATTAATGTAGAAGAGGCTAAGGATGTGCGTCAAGATAGGAAAGTCTGGCGCTCTATCCTCTCTGCCTATCCTGACATGGTAATGGCGTGATTGTTTTGTATGTTATGCAAAAGACCACAATGTGTGATATTTTATTTAGAAAATAACTCATTATTGTGATTAAAATCATATATTTTTTTCAATAAAGCACTTTTTAATTTCTTACATATTATGTGTTGGTCTTAACACTGCATACAGGAGACTTAGATCACTTTATTTACTTTTTATTTCACACAGGTTTAATCCAATGACATCAAATAAAAATTAAAAATCTAAATTAATCATAATGGCAACATGGAAAATTTTATTCATGCTCGCCTGTGGAGTAACTCATTTATACCTGCAAAGTTTATTAGGAGTTTAATTCTCAATTTATCCACAGAGATATGAAAAATATTGTTTTTAAAAAAGTTTTTCTATGTGCGTACTCTTAACCACTAAGTGTGTGAATATGGTACCGAAAACCATCATAATTTACAATGTGTGTCACTCATAGAAAACTATCATAATTCACATTGTGTCACTCATAGAAAACCATCATAATTCACATTGTGTGTCACTCATAGAAAACTATCATAATTCACAATGTGTGTCACTCGTAGAAAACCATCATAATTCACAATGTGTGTCACTCATAGAAAACCATCATAATACACAATGTGTCACTCATAGAAAACCATCATAATTCACAATGTGTGTCACTCATAGAAAACTATCATAATTCACATTGTGTGTCACTCATAGAAAACTATCATAATACACAATGTGTCACTCATAGAAAACCATCATAATTCACAATGTGTGTCACTCATAGAAAACTATCATAATTCACAATGTGTGTCACTCGTAGAAAACCATCATATTTCGCGCAGTGTGTAACTCATAGAAAACCATCATAATTCACATTGTGTGTCACTCATAGAAAACTGGAAAATTTTATTCATGCTCGCCTGTGGAGTAACTCATTTATACCTGCAAAGTTTATTAGGAGTTTAATTCTCAATTTATCCACAGAGGTATGAAAAATATTGTTTTTAAAAAAGTTTTTCTATGTGCGTACTCTTAACCACTAAGTGTGTGAATATGGTACCGAAAACCATCATAATTCACAATGTGTGTCACTCATAGAAAACTATCATAATTCACAATGTGTGTCACTCGTAGAAAACCATCATAATTCGCGCAGTGTGTAACTCATAGAAAACCATCATAATTCACATTGTGTGTCACTCATAGAAAACTATCATAATACACAATGTGTGTCGCTCATAGAAAACCATCATAATTCACATTGTGTGTCACTCATAGAAAACCATCATAATTCACAATGTGTGTTACTCATAGAAAACGAAAGACTGTTTTACAATAGTTGGAATTTTATACTGCCATCTGTTTTCGCTAATATTTACTAACAAGTGCAGGGATCTACTCTACCATCGGGCTACTCACTGGACTGACATGTCAATTTGCTATGGTTGTGCTAAAATGTTCATGGAACAGATACATCTTATACCACTTTACAAATGTCAATAAACATGGCGTTGAAAAGGTTCATATATTTATAGCGTGATGATTCTCTTTACAGCTCAGTTCGTGAATACGGTACTGAAAACAATCTGAATTCACAATGTGTGTCACTCATAGAAAGCAAATGAAAGTTCTGCAATAGTTTAAATCTTATACTGCCATTTTCCCTTTTTTTTTTTCCACCCATGTGCAGCTTCAGAGAGGTAAAGAGATAGTAATCTGAAGGTGCTAGGTCAGGGGAATGCGCGGGATGGTTCAGAACATCCCATTTAAACAAGGCGAGCAGTTCATTCGTGGCGTTGGCCGTGTGTGGCCTGGCATTGTCGTGCAGCAGGCAGACTCCCTTTGTCAGCATGCCTCTCCTCTTGTTCTGAATCGCCCTCCGCAATTTTTTTATGGTCTCACAGTATCTTGCAGAGTTGATGGTCTCCCCTTGAGGCATATATTCAATTAAAATTATGCCTTGACAGTCCCAAAACACGGATGCCATGATTTTCTTGGCTGAAATTGTGGTTTTGAACTTTTCTGATCATCATGCACAGACGTACGACCGTTTTTAAACTCGCGACACCACTTGTACACACTCGTACGATTCATAGCTTTATCACCATATGCAGTTTTCACCTCATTATAAACCTCAACCGGAGGTTTTCCCTTCCAAACGAGATAACGGATGACGCCGCGTATTTCGCACTTGGCGGGAGATTGGATTGACATTTTTCACGAAACGTGTTGTCGCGTCGACACTTCTCAACGTACTGACCTCGAACCGGTCTCGTTGCGGAGGGAAAGGGTCAGGCTACACGGAAGTGTAGTCAACATGTCGAAAATAAAATCCATCCGGTCGTGAGAGCCTCAGTACACTTACTTTCTGGATACGCCCAGTATTACCAGAAGAGTTCGTACATCCCAATTGTTGATGACAATTTGTCATAGAAATATTGCCAACGGAACCCATATCTTCAAAATTCTAATTTGACATATCTCAACATTAAAAAAAATACAGTAAAAATAGAATTTTTTTTAAGGTTTTATCAGTAATTTCACAGTTCTATACAATATTTCTTCTTTTTCATTGTGATCTCAATACTGAGGAATGTGAACCACAAATTGTTTAACATATTTATGTGGTTTTCTTGGGAAAAATAGTGCGGTAGTTTCCCATTGCCTTCCGCACTGAATTGTATACATGTTGTATATATTGTGAGCCGTGCTCCCAATACACAGTATTTTGGGGTGTAGCATTAGGTCTCAGAAGAGATGTATACTTGTGGATGTTAAACAGGAGCAAGAGTGTTGTAGAAATATTTTTGGATATATTAATATGAATAGGAATTCGAAGGATTAGGAGAGGCGATAGAGAAAACACAGAAGCAAAAGTAACCATCCCCTCTACCATGTTTCATGGGCTTGGTCACTGACAGCTACTTGGAGCCAAAGGTGAAGAGTTCAATATGTCAGCGGACCAGGGGCTGAGTGCTTTCTAGGTTACCCTAGACTGCCAGTACTGTCCCCATGGTATAACATTTATTTAGTGTCAATTTCTCAACAGAGCCTTCCTTGCAGGGTCAGCATCCTGCATATAAAATTAGTGCCTAAGCCAGTGCAGCGAAATCTACCAAATTATTTTTATAACTTTTGCTGCATTGCTTTCGTCATACTGGGTGTAGAGTCTTCGTTACGCCTTTCTCCACATGTCATTGTCATAAACTGACCCATATAGTTTTTCTCGAAAGTATTGAGAACTCTTTCATCCCGCTTTGTAAGTGTCCAAATCTCCTACACACAAACCCAAGAGTGCTTTCTATCAATGAACATATGACAGTTAAACTTGATATAAATACTATTATAACAGCATTCATGTATAATGATAATACTGCCCAATAGTGAAGTGAGTGCTGTGACATTGAACACTGGTAGGAGATGTCTGGACAAGTTCCTACACACAAACTTAAAGAGTGTTTTCTCTCAATTAATATATGGCAGGTAAACTTGATATAGATATTAACAGCATTCATGCTGCCTGGCTATAATGATAATACTGCCCAATAGTGTAGTGTGTGCTGTGACACTGAACCAGTGTATGAGATGTCTGGACAAGTTCCTACACACAAACTTGAAGAGTGTTTTCTCTCAATTAATATATGACAGGTAAACTTGATATAGATATTAACAGCATTCATGCTGCCTGGCTATAATGATAATACTGCCCAATAGTGTAGTGAGTGCTGTGACATTGAACCAGTGTAGGAGATGTCTGGACAAGTTCCTACACACAAACTTGAAGAGTGTTTTCTCTCAATTAATATATGACAGGTAAACTTGATATAGATATTAACAGCATTCATGCTGCCTGGCTATAATGATAATACTGCCCAATAGTGTAGTGAGTGCTGTGACACTGAACCAGTGTATGAGATGTCTGGACAAGTTCCTACACACAAACCCAGGAGTGCTCTCTCTCCATGAACATATGACAGGTAAACTTGATATAGATATTAACAGCATTAATGGTCCCTGGATAGAATGATAAAAATATCTTTGAATACTTAACAATAAATTACTTTGTTATTTAACTAATTATATTAAGTTTCACTACACATGTTTCTACATCTTATCCTAAGGATCTTTTCAGGTGGAATAATCCCAGTAAATAATGAGAGCAGTGCATGTATATCTTAAGACTATACTTAAGAAATTGTAGCACGGTTCCTGTGACAGTTCACAAATTTGCCCCAATACAACCTTGTAACGACGTTCAGTAATTTTAATTATTTTATCAACTTAAATACAAGCCTCGATTCTAATAAATAGCAAGTTATTTAGGTAAAAAACATACGTTACATAAAACTAACAATAATGACATATTAATACATCTTGTTACAATTTTTTTACGGATGCAGACCCCTTTACCATAAACTTTTAAAACTGTCGACCTCCTATATTAGAGAAAATGTAGAATGGCCCCTGTGACGTTTCACAAATTTGCCCCAATACAACCTTGTAACGACGTGCAGTAATTTTAATTATTTTATCAACTTTAATACAAGCCTCAATTCTAATAAATAGCAAGTTATTTAGGTAAATACATTACATAAAACTAACAATAATGACAAATTAATACATGTTGTTACAAATTAGCAAAAATGTAGCAGTTTGTTAAAATCAAATAATATTTGGTGACGTTTGTCAAAAGTCACTACGTTAGTCTGCATTGGCTAGGGATGGTGTGTACGATAATTGGAGTTTCGATTTTTTTATACCTAAAATTAAATGTTCGTAATTAGTATTAATTCATAGTGGATCTTGGCCTATTTAAAGATAGATACAAATCATACAATACATTAGAAAGTCAGTTTAATGATAACTAGGAATTAAAACGTCAGTTTAGAGAAAAACAGTTTTTTGATTTATAAAAAAACTATTCGATTTGTAAAAAAAAACTATTTTACCCCATCCCTTTGAGACATGATGTTTCAAACGTCACAGGAACCATCCTACATTTTCCCAAGTATAGTGACATATTACTTTACATGGGACTACCCACAACTAAAGAACGTGTGGTATATTTACGGAAAGAATTAATGTTTTTCTTAGAATTCGACAATGTTAGTGCTGAAGAAAAATGTTTCAGAGGTGTGAAGAAAGCCTTTGCATTATTTGGTTATTTAGTATTTTTTGTTTAGTTTATGGCTTTGTGTATTTCATTTTTGTAACCTATACAAAACTTGAACCTTACTATCTTTGAAATGATGATTTGTCTCTATTATATGCTTCGCAAATTCTGAAAAATTGTTATTAGATAGACAATGCTTATATTTTTGTATTCTATTGTTATCCTATGTTATAGATTATTCAGCCAGAAGACTAATTTTGCAATAGTGTGAGTAACACTCTGTATTACATAACTAATGTAGTGGTATTGGTTTTAGAATGCCACACGATTGGTTCGCGCAGAGCGCACGTTTGTATTGTTGTAAAAATACTCGGTGATTAGAAAAACACTGCCATTTCGAAATTAGGAGTGCCATTTTTGTCTAATGCAATGTTTAATTCAAAATGTTTCCAAAGCTTAGAATGTACTTTGTTATAACTTAAAGTTTCCTAGAATTTAGTATCACTCCATCCCATCCACTATTATTTTAAAACTTTATTATTTGGCATTGTAATTATGATACATTAATATGTTAAATAATCTTACATAGAATAATTATTATATTTTTATGTGTTTTAATCTAATTAAAGCTGACGAACATTTTTACTTTATAATACTTGTACTTATATTTATTTTTAATCTTGAAAAATTCCATTATTGTTATTTAATGTTTCCTAGAATCTGCCATGCCTAAACAATTAATATGTTAAATAAACTTACTTTCATTTTATTTTTACGTGCATTACAATTTAAGCTGACAGCATTTTTAATTTACAAAACGTGCGTGTTCATTTCAATGTTTGAATATAAAATATTATATTTATATTTTTTTGCTTTTTCACTTCATTAAAAAAGTAAAGTGACAAGTTTTTGTAAACGCACTGTTACTCACACTATTGCAAAATAAGTCTTCTGGCTGAACGATCTATACTTTGTGTCATTCCAATTCCATGGTTGATAAAAAAATATTGATAATCTTTTAATTTTGTGGTCTGTTTATTTTTTATTAATCTCTTTTTTTTCCTCACTTTGGCGACACTGTCTGCGATCTACATTTCAATGTTCAGCCATATTGGATGGGCAGTTTGTGTGTGACAGGCAACGCATTTTGATACATTTGCATTTTTTTTTTTTTTAAAATGACTTGAAAAAGAATATTAATATTTTTTGAAGTTTTAATCCTGAGGCGATCCGAAGAAAACTATCGGAATCCGTAGGCAAACTACTCCTGGATTTTACTTCACAATAATGCTCTGACTCACACTTCACTACTGATTTGTGAATTTTTGGACAAAATCAACATCGTTGTGATGGCGCAGCATCTGTATTCACCAGATATGGCTATCTACGACTTTTTCCTGTTCCTAAAGATGCAGAAGACATTGAAAGGAGATAAAGGCAAAGTCACTGGGTGAGCTAAAGGCTATTCCTAAAATTGTGTTCGATAAATGTTTTACAGATTGGAAAAAACATTGGAAAAAGTGTATTTTATCCTATGGTAGTAAAAGTGTATTTAACACTTCATTGTAAATACAATCTTGCGGGTTTATTGCTGCCTGGCAATAAACCTGGAAGATTGTATTTACAATGAAGTGTTAAATAAATAAATAAACATTGTACCAGTCTGATTTATCAGCACTGTTCTCATAACAAACCGGGATTATTCCACATGAAGAGAGCCTCAGGATAGAAGGTAGAAACATGTGTAGCTAAAATTAATATAATTAGTGGATTAACAAAGTAATTTATTGGTAAATATTCTGTCGCTTCGTGTAAAAACTTGGCGTTAACGCTAAGAATAATTATTTGTTATTTATAGTTAAGGCATTAACACTGTGGAGGTTTAAAGACATTGTTATTTGTTTAGTCTAACACTGTTAATGCTACTTTATATCCAAGTCAGTGCATTGGAAAGAAACATCTGGCAATCACATATACTCCCAAGATCTCACCGCTGCTTGCTGAAGTTGTCTCCTGTTTCCCTCCACCCACAATACATAACCCGAATCTTTATTGTTAGAAGTGTGTATGTCGGTATCAGTTCGAACATAATTCAGTCATGTTTGTGCTTCCCTGATGACGTGGTGAAAACCTTGAAACCGGTAGTTATACCGCTATATGAAGTGAAATAAACAGTGTTAGTCTAAACGAATTACAATAATAATTAGATGACATGTAACATATGTATGTACAAAGTACTCTTGCCAGAGTGAAAAAATTTGTGCCTTTTTTATACTTTTATTTAAAACAATGTAGAATTCAATATACCTGAATGAAACCTGCATTGGATTTTCTTTCTCATGTAATAACACAAACATCTTTAAATTTTTCATTCTTCTTATATAATACTTACTTCTTCTAAATCGTCTTCTAGTAATAATTATTTTGTATCCTAATGTACAATTATTTTAATAAAAACCTTTATAAAAAATACTTTTTTTTTTATTTTTGCGATTCTTCTTTCCATGTCAGGTCCCCCCAACGTTGACTATCACCTGAGAGTAGGCATCTTAGTCCCCGGCAGCCCAAAAAAGATCCCCGACGCTCCTTATACCAGTCCAATCACGTATATTGCGGAGCCAGGAGATTTGCCTCCTGCCAACACCTATTCGACTCTCTATTTTATCTTGGATGATCAGGTGCAGTAATGTGTACTTTTCTCCTTTAAGTACATGACCCAAATAGGACACCTTTCGGATTTTAATATTAGTCAGCAACTCTCTATCAACTTTGTTTCTTTGAAGAACCCTCGTGTCGCTGACCATATCCGTCCAAGGTATCCGTAGCATTCTTCTCATTAGCTGTTCATTATTTATATTGATTCCTCTATAAACTAACTAAACCTGTATAACAATACATAATAGTGTGTTGGTACTCCACTTTGATTTGTTCATTTATTGCTGGGCTTCGTAGTTGAGGATCCCTTCGCTATTCCAACGTCAATTCAGTTGGAAAGCGAAACTTTGCTGTGGAGTCTGTTTTAAGTGAATAGTCATGCATACCAGTAAACTCACTAACCACACCGCTGTACTGGATCCGGTGGCACACCGAAGTGAGACGATTGTAGCACACCGGCATGTTTTTATTTCTCTTTTTGAAAGAACAGATATGAAGTCATTTTATACCCTCAAATACTACGTGAAAAAAGTCCTGCATCATTCGAGGGGAGTAGCACAGTGCTGGGTTCGAATCGGTGAGCTTCCGTACGTAAGTCCAATGCATTACCTTGCGGCTATGCATCTCATAGATATATTACACACGTAAGTTATGTGTAAGGATAAGAAGGTAGTGGCTGCAGCTATTAGATTAGGCAATGATGGGTGATTTTGACTTTTTTTGTTCCATTTTGACATTTAAAGACTTGATTCATATATTTTGCTATTTTTGACATGACACTACCTTCTTATCCTTACTCAAAGTAAGGATAAGAAGGTAGTGGCTGCGGCCATTAGATTAGGCAATAATGGGTGATTTTGACTTTATTTGTTCCTTTTTGACATTTAAAGACTTGATTTATATATTTTGCTATTTTTGACATGACACTACCTTCTTATCCTTACTCAAAATAAGGATAAGAAGGTAGTGGCTGCGGCCATTAGATTAGGCAATGATGGGTGATTTTGACTTTATTTGTTCCTTTTTGACATTTAAAGACTTGATTCATATATTTTGCTATTTTTGACATGACACTACCTTCTTATCCTTACTCAAAGTAAGGATAAGAAGGTAGTGGCTGCAGCCATTAGATTAGGCAATAATGGGTGATTTTGACTTTATTTGTTCCTTTTTGACATTTAAAGACTTGATTTATATATTTTGCTATTTTTGACATGACACTACCTTCTTATCCTTACTCAAAGTAAGGATAAGAAGGTAGTGGCTGCGGCCATTAGATTAGGCAATGATGGGTGATTTTGACTTTATTTGTTCCTTTTTGACATTTAAAGACTTGATTTATATATTTTGCTATTTTTGACATGACACTACCTTCTTATCCTTACTCAAAGTAAGGATAAGAAGGTAGTGGCTGCGGCCATTAGATTAGGCAATGATGGGTGATTTTGACTTTATTTGTTCCTTTTTGACATTTAAAGACTTGATTCATATATTTTGCTGTTTTTGACTTGACACTACCTGCTTATCCTTACTTTGAGTAAGGATAAGAAGGTAGTGGCTGCAGCCATTAGATTAGGCAATGATGGGTGATTTTGACTTTTTTTCTTTCATTTTTGACATTCAAAGACTTGATTCATATATTTTGCTGTTTTTGACATAATTTAGATTTTTTGAAAAATTTTAATGTTTTGGAGTAGTCTATTTACGTAAATGATGGGTGATTCCAAACATTTAAAACGTTTATTTTAAGATTTTTTCACGTTTTTCAAAAATACTTTCGATATTTTGAAACGATGAACAATTTTAAAAAGTTTTGCAAATATTGGATCAATTTCGAACATGTTTAACATTATTTTAACGTATTTTGAACACTTTCGATATTTATATGTAAATGAATCGTGATGGCGAGTGTGATCTGGATGATGAAACGATAGATCGTATGTTTTTCGGTTATGCTTTTCGTGACAGATTTGATCTACTAAATTCCATATCTTTGCCGCGTCCAATGAATATTGCATTTCTTCTATCTTCAAAAAACTTTTGCACTTATAAATCGATTATTATATTTCTTTAAGTTTAATAATTTGAAACTTTAAATTGTCATTTTTTTATTTTCTATATTGTCTCATTATATTCAAGAAAATGTAACATGTGACGTTTGAAATGTCATGTCTCAAAGGGATGGGGTAAAATCGATTTTTTTTATAAATCGATTCTAATTCGAATTGAATCGAATATTAGTATGAAATTTGTTCAATTAATTAAATAAAAAATATCATATAGTGACCAAAGTGGTGACACAAATCATCCTAGTGTAAGTGGATTGCACATTAATAAAGAAAATCGTGTAAAATGCAAATAAATTCATCGATTTAATTTTTTTTTAATTATGAAGAAAAAACATGTCTCGTCAAGAAAAGACGATATTTCTGCGATTGAAATCTGAGTCTAGGGTCTGCTTTTTTTTCTGGAAATCTGATCTTAAATCTGAGCTGATTACACGTATTATTCAAATTATTAAACTGACGAACCCTCCCTGTTTGAGGATTCTTTAAAAAACCTCGACTACTTTTGGACAGAGTGCGTAAAAGTCTTTGCATAACAATCTTATGACTGACGCAGGAAACACCAAGATGTTGTGTAATGAACTGTTGCAATGCCGCAATAAAGCACTTAAACTTAAAAACAAATCAATAGACCTTGGAAACCTAATAAAGACTATTTAAAGTATAATCTAGTAAAGTGCCAAATATAACTGTAGCGACCGTACGTGCGGTCACTGAACCCACTGAGGCGATCCTTGGCCGCTCGGTCATTGAACTCCCACTGTAAGGAATGCGAGACAGCACTGGGCGAAGGTCGCCCGCGCGGTCATTGAACTCACTAGTAGCGAACAGCGAGAGCGAGACACCGACATATCTCTTGCCTCTCCTGCAGACCGTAGTATGAAATGTATATGGAACGCGCAACAATAACCATGTGTCTGGCGAAGCGAGACAGCGACATGTTCTGCGCCGTTCTATACATTATAAATACAGACGCTTTCAATAAGCTTTCTCTCTTTACTTATCTTGATCTCGACGACTTTTATTCAAACAACCTCATCCTTCTATGCGACACGTGGGGGTAGAAAAGTGAAGGGACCTGTACGTTTCGCGTAGAGATGCACGCATCACTACAAGACCTCCGACGCCCTCCTACTAAATAAGTAGTTATTCTACTCATGTATTCTCTTAATATAGATTTAAGACGACAACGTTAACAAAGCCGATAAACCTCATCATGATACTTAATGTCATGGAGAGAAGAATGATGAATATCTATCTCATTACGGAACCGAAAGACGAATGAATAGATAAACGAAAAATCGCAGTTGGACTCAGCGGCGGCTGGTCTCGAGGTGAGTTGGTGCGCTGAACCGAAGAAATAATTCGAAATAATTAAATTATATATTCGCAAACATAACTTACAAAAATGTTAAATATTTGTATAGACTAAATATGTAAGAATGCTGACAAATAATACGAGTATTTTTATTTGACTAGGAGCTGGGCCTGGAAGGAATCTTTAACAACCGCTTAACTTTTCGGTGAACGACGCTTTTCGGAACTGCAACCTGAATTATCCGAGCACTGTGCAGCAACCATCGTGCCTATATACAGTTCTTTGTATCATGTGCGGTACAAAGTGTGCAAATTTAAAAAAAAATTAAAGTAAAATTTAAAAAAAAATCCTTTCAAATTGACCGGCCAAGTTTGCCAATTCATACTGGCGCGATCTCGAATATGCACCGGATGGAAACGTAAATTCATATAGGGCAGACATAAATATATAATAAACCGTGAGACTATTTATCTATTATATATCGCGAATGATTTCTCCAGTTCAGCGCACCAACGCACCTCGAGACCAGCCACCGCTGTGGACTACCACAAGTAGAACTAGGCAGGGCACATTGCTAGATGAACCAATGATATGTGGACCCAGAAAGTACTAAGGTAGGACCCAGAAAGTACAAGCACAGGAAAAAAATATGGTCGAATGACATCAGAAATGTGGCTTGAATCAACGTGCCCTACGAATGGTGCAGGGGGTGAGATACCTATTTCCAACACTAGAGTCAACAGGGCTGATGATGAACCTAATGAAGACGTTACAAATTATTACTGCACCGCCGATATTGCACCAAGACATTCAACATTGTCTTTTTTTTTACTTTCCATTGCCGGATAATGCCTCACAAAAGGAGTGTGAGGAATTTTCCACTGTCAGTGATATTATCTCTGATTAATGCCCTACTGAGTGATCCAATTTAGGCACCGGAAGCAGCGGCGGACTGGCAATTAACCTCTTTTGATGTCAAATACTTCGTGCTGAATTGAGATCCTTTCGGAAATTATTGACTCAATTATCATCACATTTATACAAGCGTTTCCTTCGTCACATCATTCGGCTCCACTGGAGTGTTCATATCACAAATAACTCGGTCATGTAACGCTCCAACTCTAAACCTATAGAGCATAGTTTCCCAAGTTTTTCGCCCCTTAGACTACTTGCCGATTTTTTGTTTTCTGTAGACCCCCTATCTGCCTAATATTGAATTTTCCTAAACTTATTAACTTCAAATGTGTTTTTGACAGCTGAAACAACGCTGTTCACCTTGATAAAGTTTTTTATAGAGTGGACAATTGTAAAAAAAGAAAAACATGTACAATTTTTATTCATACCTTCATTGAAAATACATAAAATGCAAGTAAATATTTGGCTTTGGAACGAAACAAATCCAAACCTAGTGAAATTCTTACATACAATGAATACACAAATAATACTGTTAATGAGAGGGATGGACCTGATGCTCTGATAGCAATGGTTCAATATTTGGCTTCAAATTGGTGAGGTATAGTCCTAAATCTCCACGTTCAGTGATTTGCATTCAATTTCTTTATATAAGTATTTTCTATGCCTAATATAAGTATTGTGTACACACAATATGTGTTAGGTGTAATAAGACATTTACGGAACGCCTAAATATTGATGATGATCTGCCTAAATGGGATCCGCTCACGTTGACCCCCATTTACATCTCGTGCACCCCCATTTTCTTTTCTCGTTGACATAGACCCTCTGCAAGTCGAAATTGACCCTTGGGGGTCCATATAGACCACTTTGGGAATCTTTGTTATAGAGGATATAGTTGTAAAGGCGAAATTGCAATGGACCAGACATGTGATATGCATGGACGATCATAGGCTCCTAAAACGCGTCTTGTACAGGAAAATAATGGACAAGCGATGAGTTGGTGGACAGAGAAAGCGCTATAACGACAGTCTACGAGTGTCGCTGACTTTGTGTAGGGCACCTGAGGACTGGGAGTAGGTGGCTCAAAACCGTGGAGGGTGGAAAGTCACCTGTTCTCAAGCTAATGGAATTAAATTCTCAACAGTTAGACGGATGGGAAACTGTGAACATGCGTCAGCATTGTCAGGCAACTCAGCAGGATCCACATGTCTTTGACATCTGCAGGAGGGAGTTCGCATTGAAGATCGGGCTGTTTTCTCACAGAATATCACAAAATCGTCGTGAAGTATCTCAGGATTGACGGTGGAGGGGCGAGGGGAACCTCGACTACGAAACTCAGCAACGACGACGTCAAAGAGAAATTGGGTAGCACCATAGCAATAACTTGGATATATCCACCCAGGAAAAAGATTAAATGTCTGTCTTCCGATGACAACAATCGATGTTGACAAGTTGATAACTGGGACTCTAGGCAGACTGATCATCGCGCGAGGGGTCATCCCTGGCAAAGGGTGAAGGCGGACGTCATAATTCCTCGCGGGCTGACATTAACCTTCTCCCGTAATGTCAGACCTTAAGTCCATCTACTTTTCTTTTCACACTCAAGTGTGTTGCTGCCGGAGAAGTAGTCCCTTTGGGCAGTTCCTTCTTCGTCACTCCGTGACATCGCTCTCCTGAAGAATAAAGAAGATTTCGATCTTCCGGTGTAGATTGCGCCAGATAGGATTGTATGTTGTTCCCCATATAAACGTGGGTAGTGATGGAATTGAACTGAACATCTGTGCGAATATATAACTTAATTATTGCGAATTATTTATCCGGTTCAGCGCACCAACGCACCTCCAGACCAGCCGCCGCCGGTCATATCTATTCTTTCAAAAAGAGAAAAAAAAAACATGACGGTATACTCCAATCGCCTCACTTCGGTGTGCCATCAGATCCAGTGTAGCGGTGTGGTCGGTGAGTTTGCTGGTGTGCAACGGTTCACTCACTTAAAAATAACTCCACGGTTCAGCATCGCTTTCCAACTGAATTGACGTTGGAATAATGACGGGATCCTCGACTACGAGGCCCAGTAACGACGAACGAACGATCCACAAACAACTCGCACTATAAAATATAATTACGACTATATTAGATGAACGGACGAACGAAAGCGGGGGACTGATAATGAAAACAGACCCGGCATATTAGATGACCTCGATCTTTTTTTTATAGTTCGGAAAATCTAGGATGAGTCCTGTGACAGCTTACAAATTTGCCCCAATACAACCTTGTAACGATGTTCAGTAATTTTAATTATTTTATCAACTTTAATATAAGCCTCAATTCTAATAAATAGCAAGTTATTTAGGTAAATACATTACATAAGGTTGTATTGGGGCCAATTTGTGAGCTGTCACAGGATTCATCCTAGAATTTCCGAACTATAGTCGAATTCATAACGTTGACGGTGATAATGAATAATCTTAATATCTGTCCAAACACCAGAGTCGTATTACGAAAGAATCTGGATGTTGTACGAGTATTGACAAAAGAGCGCTTTATAATTTTTTTATGTTTTTATTTTGTCAAATTGTATAGGGCAGCTGTCGGCAACCTGTGGCACGCGGAACGTTTTTTGGTGGCACGGCATGAAGAATGAAAAATAAGGAAATACTTCAGTACATTAACGAATTACATGCATAATTTCTTAAACGAGACGCTTCGTTTTCTTACACGAAATTATTCGTTTTTAAGGGAGAAAATACAATTTGTTTTGCTGCGCAAAATCTCGATTTAATTTTGAACAGGACCTCCACAATGTATATTCCGCATGGGGGCATATAAGTAATTTGAATTATAATGGAGTAATATAATAGTTATTAAATAAATATTCAATTCATAAAGATAGGTTTTTGTCTTTAACCCCCCCCCCCCCCCTTGAAAAATCCCAGGATCTGTCAGTGGCACGCGGAGTGTCCAATAGTGTTAAAAAAAGTGGCACTTCAGTGCAATAGATTGCCGACCGCTGTTATAGGGTATAGCATTTTTTACATCATATAAAAATCTTGACAAAAGTTATAAAAAATCATAAATTTACTTATTTAATCAAGTTCACGCTGTATATTCAATACACATGTAAAAATAAGCGATTTGAAATCGGAATAATAAGAATATTCATTACCAATCGCTTAAATTAATAAAATTTGAAGTCAAAAGTGATAAAAATTTAAATTTAATTGCTGAAAACATGAAAAAAAACATCGGCCGACGTTCACAAAATGGGCGAAGCGACCACCTCGAACGAAAGCCCCCGAGCTACTAAAGCAAAATAAGCAAGGGAACTGAGATTATATTTCTTGCGTTCCCATATACCAAAGTAGAGTAGAGTGAGACATGAATAGCGTCGCTTCCTCACGCATAGCGGTTTTTTAGAATGAATATACCTACGTCACACACTGGCACACGTTTGATTGTATTGGTGAATTTATTCCCGATTTTCACAAAATACCTCTGATTTGGCCGATAAGTGCTAATTATTATAAATATATTTTTTTTCATTCAATGCGTAAATGTATTACGGAGGAATACCTAAAATCTGAACCCAGTATTTATTATATTTATAGAGATATTAACGTTTTTAGAAGCAATGTGTACTAGTTACACACATCACAGGACAGGAAGGGTTAAAAAAAATTCATGAAATGGTGAAGATGTCAATATCCAAGGTCCTATTCAAAAGGAACAGCTCGTGAAGAAAGAAAGAACACTTGCCAAGTAAGTTCTACTTATTGCCAGTCTAAATGCATAGATCAATATTTTTGTACCTAGAATAGTTGTCAGAAACAAAACTTTATATTTTCTAACATAGTTGGATTAGATGTTGCTCTCGTCAGCAACTTAACGATATTAAAATAACCCCTCACATCCTTCCTCACGCTTAGAAGGTAGCATCCCAATATATGTAGAACAAACATTATGTGATAGAGAAACGGGTAATAACTTCACTGAAGTAAGCAGAAATATCTTGAAAATTCATTTTGGACTTTCTTCACCATTTGAGAGTTATGACTCTCCAGCGGTCTCCTCATCAATGCTCCACGTTCTAGATTTAGAAAAAGTCATATAACCGTGTGATAAGATACACATTATATGGGGTGGCGCAACAAAAACTGCAATTTTAAACATTCCGTTATTTTTTAGCTGTTAAACGTATAATATTTATAATAAACATACATACTTTACATTGTTTATAAATTAATCATTCAGTGGTACACGATTGCAAAACTGAATTTAAATTTAAAATTGCAGTTCTTGTTGCGCCATTTCATAGTAGAGTTGTCAGATTTTTCCACTATCTGCTCTGATATTCCAATTTCGAAGAAAGTGTATTATTTTTTATTTGGGAACCTTTCAGTCTTTTTTCTTAACAAATTTTAAATAGGTATGTCAAAATAGCTTCCATTATCTCTGGAGTGGCGCAACAATAATTGCAATTTTAAATTTATCGCCATTTTTTTATTTGTAAAATGTATAATATTTATAATGGACATACGTCATTTACATAACTTATAAATTTATAACGCAGTGGTACATGATTATAAATAAAACTTAATTTTAATTTAAAATTGCAGTTTTTGTTGCGCTACCCTATAAAATATATTTAATGAATATGGTGTTAAATGTAAGTTAATACGCGATATTATGTTTATGTATATTGAAAATAGAGCCTACATTAGAGTGAAAGGTGCCTTGAATGATTGGTTTGATATTACAAAAAGAGTGAAGCAAGGATATGTATTGTCACCCTGATTATTCAATATGTATGTTAAATATCGTGTATTAAAAACTTTCAAAAATCATTGGGTGACATAATTATGTCGAATAAAATGTAGGTATGTGGACAGCTATATACTGACGACATGATAACGTTAGAGGAGAATGAAAATGAGTCATAATGTATAACAAGTTAATTGTACGTGAAATGTGAAGAAACATATTTTAGACTGAATGTCACTTTATTCAATATCATGATAATTGAAAATGGTGAAAGGAAAATGAAATACGTTATAAGGGTTAATAGATTAGAATGAATTGAAGGGTTCTACTATCTGGGAAGTATGTTCTCAAGCGACGGAAAGGTGGAACAAAATATTAAATGGCGAGTTGCACTTTGAAATTTAGTCAAAAGGACATTAAAATACATATTTTCAAATCAAGCAATATCAAAATCCGATAAAATGATGGACATTGACGTATACTCGTATGAGTGAAATCGTGGAATATGAATGAAAGGAGACGAGTAAATGCAACGGAAATACGTGCACTGAGAATAATATGTGGTGAGTGGATGTATGAAAGAATAAGAAATGTAATTATTAAGGATGAATGTGAGTGAAAACTAATGTGTCAAGTAGAGGGAAAAAAACATGTTTAGGAGCTATATGAAAAGAAAAGATGTATGGGTGTGAAGAAAGCAAATTATGTCATGAAAGAAAAGTTTAGCGCTTTATCCTTTCTGCCTAACGCAATAGATAAATGGTGTGATAATATGTATGTATTCAATTTTTTGATAAAAAGCCGTTAATAAAATCATTTTTATGCATATTTATAAATGTAAACGGCTAGTTATAAAATCGTCAACCAATGAAACTTCAAAAACATGCGCACCAATCAGAAGGCAGGTTTACAACATCCCCAAGAAAGTGATAGCAGAACGTGTCCATCCCGCTCGGCAAATCTCGCATCCATCTTTTGACAAACGCGAGTTTCTGCACGTAGAGTGAAGTCGTTCGTATTTTTGCATTAAAAAAAATAGTGAAAAATGGCAGACAAAAAAGGTATGAAATGTGCAAATTAAACGTTATCTTCGTTAACGACCAATTTTCTCTTAAATTTTACACCGAGACGATTTTTATATAAAATTTCTCATATAACGCCCAAAAAAAATTTTTTTTGACACTTGTATAATGACAAATGTCATACTTTCTAGACTCGATTCATACGAATCGTTGAGTCATCCGACGCATCGATGCAATTGGAAGATAAATAAAATATATTACAACGTTTTTTATTTTGTTTAAAGTGGTTTTTGATATATTTTATATTGTTGCCCGCGCAAAATCGATATCTGTCCCTCGTACTGACCAATCAAAATGGATGCCATATTTTACTGTGTATTTCACAATATTCATATTCAACGCTTACAACAATTATCAAGTATCTCCCGACTATATGTTAAATAGTTTTTAATTCTAATATATCATATCTTCCCCCTTATTTGTTTCTTTTTGCCTCTTTTTCTGGAAAACAAACTTTTTCATGTCGAAATTTTAATCGATACTTCGTAATGATTTTCACAAATGCGTATTTGTGTTACTCTGTTTTAATACGTATTTGTTTTTTAATGTTTATTTTTATGAAATTACGACGAATTCTTTGGAAAAAATATGTAATAAGGGAAATAAAGCAAGTCCCAGACTATAAAAGAAAGTAATTAAAATATATGGACTTTTTTTACTGAATATCTTTGAGTTATTGAAATTAGGAAATAACTGACACTACAAGTACCTTTGAAGAGAGTTTGCTCTTTAAACGGCACTATGCAAATTGTTTTTTTTATTACAATAATCTGAAATAATTAGTAAATCTTGGGGAAAAAAATGATATATTTTCTTATCAAATTTGACATGGATGAAAAGAAATCTTAATTCAAATAATAAAATTTCAATAGTTAATTTCACAATGGTATCCCTTCTGATTCCTCTGGTACTAAATTTGCATTTTTTTTATTACAATGTGTTATTACCATAAAATATTTTGATCGTGAATCAACGAAAAATTAATCTATGGTAAAAAATTGCCTTAAATGTGATAAAAAAAATGCAAATTTTATATTTTCATTTGAAAAAAACCTTATAAAAAAATAAGTGTGTATTGAGAAAAAAGTGATTCTATAATTTTCAGATTAAGTATATATTGCCATTTTCCTATGTTATATTATTATTTTCCTCGAATACGAAAAGGGTGTGAAAAAAAAAAATATGAGTAATTCTTTTGTTCGTGGAAAAACATGTGGTAGCCATTTTTTTACTATTGTTATTTATTGTAATAATTACTTTCTCGATTATTTTTTAATGACAATAATTAATGAATAACATTGCGAATTATTGTTATTATGTCGGTCTGAGTTTGTATAATTTTTAACCATTTGTATGCTGTGTGTTGTGTTCCTTGCAGCAGGTGATTCTGGTTATGCTGAGCTGACATCGCACCGGGTGGATTACAAACCGACGTAATTTGTCTCAATTAAAAGATGAAAGTGTGAGATTGCTATATATACATATGATACATATAATCATTACATTAATACCTATATATATTTATTCATATTAATGTGATAAATATTCATGTATTTGAATATCACTTTAATAAAAAAAAACAATTCAAAAATGTTGCCGCTACAAAAAAATGTGTCATGGAAAATATTTATATATTATTTTTTTCTAACCGACTTGAAAAATTTAATTAGGTGCTAAAATGTATGATTTTTTTTATATAGTCACATAAACATCTTTTGATATAGGATGTGAAATGTATAAACTTATGCTCTTTCACAAGCTTGCCTGTATAAAAAAACAGTTTTCCCTGTTTCGCTGAACACTTGAAGCTTTCACTTTCACAACCTATTGAATAGATGTTTTATTAGAAAAAAAATGTTTTACTCTTCCATTGACACACAATCTTTAAAAAAAGATTGTGTGATAATGAGGCATTAAAATATTTTTAAACATGACATATTTATAAATAACAATCCAATTAAAAAAAAATTAAAAAATTAGTATCGCTTTTTCCATTGTCACTTTTAATTTTAAAATTGGATTTTTTTAACATGGCGATACAGAATAAATTTCTTAATTAAAAGTGGGAGATTTTTCTTTGTCATTGGTTTTTCAACATTTTTGAAATGCGTTTTTTTAATTTGTTAAATAACATGTTTTACATACAATTCTAAATGTCTTGGTGTGTTAATTGGGTTTTAATTATTTTATTATTTTTTCGGTGGTATGGCAGAATGCTTGAAAATTTGTTTTACCTTTTTTTTTTTTTCATTTAGACAAATATGTTGGGAGGCATCAAATAAGATGTAATTTTTTGTTCTTTTTTACTATTTGATAAAAATGATATGTAACCAACCGCTTATTTAATATCGACATAATTTGAAAAGAAAATTAATCAAACCAGTTTTTAAAAAAAATTACATTTCTTGTTCATAGATGTATTCTCCCTTCATTTTATTTTGATTCCGAGTTCAAAATCTCTGATTAATGTTGCCAGAAGAGGGTTTATTTAAAATATGAATTTTATTTCTAATCAGAGATACAAAGCTGCGCTCACACACCGTATAAAAATTCACAATGGTTCCTACTTAGTTGTGATTAGAATTTTACAGTTTATTAGTGTTTAAATCATTGTGAATTATTTATTGTGGGAGTGTTTATATTATTATTATTTTTTAATTTAATTTCACTGCTTTTTTTTACGGAAATATCCCATTTGTTGAATACAAAAAAACTTGCAAAGAAATTGTTGATTTTTAACAATACAAAGAATAAATTAAGGTTTAAAGATAATTAATGTTTGTTAGACCGTATATTTAAGGAAAATTTTTATCACAAACTTATTAAAATAACTAAATTAAGAAACTTTTTCCTTATATAAAAATTCATAATTTAAAAATATAGAAATTTATAAGTATATATATCAATAAACGAACCTTGGATGTGGTAAAAAGTTATGAAAATACTAAAATGCTGTAGAAATGAAAGTGTTGTGAAGAATGTATGAAAAAACGTTAAACAGAAAAAGGAATGAGGATATTAGGAAAGAATGTGGATTAAAAGATGTGCTTAAGATGAAGAATGGAACATAATGATGGTCCGGTCACGTAAAAAGAATTAATTATGAAAGATTTACAAAAAGTATGGTATGAGATGTACGGTAATGAATTATATTCCGAAAGAAGATTTAAAAAAAATTTATTATAGGAGAGTCATCGTTGTTGTTGAACCTCGTAGTCAAAGATCTCGTCAATTCAGTTGGAAAGCGAAGCTGTGCTGTGAAGTTTGTTTTAAGTGAATGAGCTGTTGCACACCAGCAAACTCAGCGGCAACACCGCTGTACTGGATCTGATGGCACACTAAAGTGATCGGCGCACACCGGCATGTTTTTTTTTTCTCTTTATGAAAGAATAGATACGACCGAAGTCATAGGTATCCTTATACCCCTGAATACTAGGCAGAAAAAATACCTGTCATTCGAGTAGAGTAGCACAGTTCGAAAGTATGCATGACGAGGTGTGGGGACGTGGTAAAAGTGAAATATGTGCAACATAATAGAATTATGTGGACATCTGTTAGCTTTGCTTACCCTAATAGAGACATGACGTGATGACGAAGATTAAATTTATTCTCAGCAAAACCCAAAGGTATAGTGAAAGCACAAATTTGTTTTTTTTTTTGTAATATTTTAGCTTCATGATACAATTTTGTGGTATCAGCATGGATTGACGTATGCATGAATATAATGAAACCGAATGAAGGAACTGGAAAAATGCTACTACGAATTGCAATTTACAGTAGCGTACACAAACATTTTTATGTATTTGACAGAGTTTCGCAACCTTTTAGCTCACAAAAAATTCACTAAAAGATAAAATTTTGTTTTTTAATTTTCAATTTATTATTGTCGAATAAATTTTTTAAATCAAATTTAAGCATCTTTCATTAGTTTATAGGTGTTGACTATAATTTATAAATGCTGTAGAAATGAAGGCATCTAGAAGATAATGTATGACAAAATACGCAATTAAGTTATTAAGAATGAATGTGAACTTAAAGCTGATGTGTTGAGTTAAATGATGAAGGGCACTCTGAAATAGTTTTGGCACAAATGTGAGTCAAGTCAAGAAAATAAATAAATATAGGTTTTTTATTGATAGCAACATAGTATTTAAGGTAATGGCTAAGAAAATACATTTAAGAGAGAAGCTATCCAAAGGTCTGGGCTCCATGTTATAACATACCTCCAGTCGAGATATACCCCCACCAATAGAGAGCGAGCCCGGCTGCGAATACATCAGATGTTTTTCAGCCCACACCTTTGTGTGATTGAATCAAGTGAATGATATTTTGAAAGAAGGAAAAGAAATTGAGAAAGATGTATGGATATGGAAGAAACGAGATAAGTATGTTGAGGTCAGAAAGTCT
The DNA here is from genome assembly GCA_949825065.1 of Odontocerum albicorne. Taxonomy (NCBI): domain Eukaryota; kingdom Metazoa; phylum Arthropoda; class Insecta; order Trichoptera; family Odontoceridae; genus Odontocerum; species Odontocerum albicorne. Next base: position 8,196,049 of record OX463867.1, read on the forward strand.
GGCACTCTTCTGACTGTCTTCTCCAGCAGGGAAAAGGTCTGAAGGTGTGTATGTATGTTTAGGTGTAATTTATGCAGCCAATAAATTACAAAAAAAAAAAGTTAAGAATTTGAAATCTCGAGTGGAATTTAGAATAGCATCTTCTGAATCCGATTCCACAAAAAACCAACCCACTCCGGTTCTTGACTCCAACTCTTCAGCCCAGCATTAAGCAGCCCAACTCTTTTAATCATCCTAGCATTGGCGAGTTATTCGCAGTGTAGCAGATGTCTCAATAATATATATATTTTTTTCAAAATCATTGGTTTCAAACCTCTGATATTTGATGTTAGTCACATTTAATGATCTATTTGCGGTGTGTCCGGCTGATTTACATGTTGGCCCTAATAAAAATCCGACTGGTCGCCCACACTTTGAGATGACACTGAATATGACGCGTGTGGGACTGTTCCCGCCCGCCTTCCACACCATCTGCTTGACTCTTGGAGCACCATCGACAACTTATTAATATTTATAATCGTCAACAATCATTTGCCCTGATACACATTACATAGCTTATGGAAATGCCCACATATCTAAATATTCATTTGTCAATATCAACAGCTGTGCTCTGATTTCATGGCCGATATATCAACTTCCTTTGTTATGTCATTGTTATGGAATAATTTTCGTAATAACGCAGTCAAAATATATTAAGTTATAAGATTTCTCGATGAGACTATTGCAGTTCAGAAAGAGATACTGGTTGATATTACTGAAAATCTATTTATGTTAAATTATAGAATAAAAAGTAAAACTTGAACTTAGCAGAAGGATAAAAGTAAGATTAATACTGTGGAGATAAAGTATACCATTATACAAATACTTGACTTATAAATATCTTACTGTGTAAGGGCTGTTGTATACGTTTCTATCATATAAATATAGATATATAAAATTCTGCATAAATGCCTCATTTGTTTCAACAGGCGTATCAATGTCTCGTAAAAGGTTTGAAGTTGAATGTAGCGAAATCAAAGGTTATAGTTATAGAAAGAAGTGTGGTGAAAGTGTGTGCAATGTATGGGTTAACTCATAGAAACTGGAGTAGGCTGATGAGTTCTGTTATAGAAGCAAAATTTGCAAGTGATAAATGGAAGTAAAAGAAATGCATTTTAAATGAGAGCGTTGTGTAGAATTTGTGGCAAAACAATGCATCACGGAATAAGAAATGAAGACAGAAAAAAATGCAGCGCTTATGATGAAGAGATAAGTTTTTAGATGGTTTGGTCATGTATAAAAAATGAGTAATGAAATATTCACAAAAATCTATACATGATATGAGAAATATGGAAGACTTAGAAAAATGTGACCAAATTAATTAAATTCTGAAAGACGGAACTTTGTTGTGTTACACTTTTATTGTATACAGTACAACGTGACGGGCCTGTCATGTTGGAATCTCTTCCAATCAACGAAAACCAGACTGGAGTACTTTTAAAAAAAAAACTGGGTTCCAACAGGAATTGAACTCTCAACCCTCGGATTAGAATACAGACGTCTTACTAACTAGACCATAGAGGTCATAATAGTTGAGTATGCATGACGAAATGCATGGAAATGGCAGAAGCTAAATATGTATGCCAGGATAGAATGAAGTGATTATCTTTTCTCTTTGCCAACCCCAATAAGAGCATGGTGATGAAATTTAATGAGTCATTATCTTTTTCTACAACAATAATCCAAAATGGACTTGGATCCAAAAACTTATTTTGTTTCACAAATAAATAGACTTAAATAATTGATCAAAGGTTTCGGCTTTAACTTTGTGGAACTGCGTGATTTAATAATAAATTACTTTGTTATTCCACTTACTACATTAATCATCACGACAAGTGTTTCTACATCCTATCTCGAAGCTCTTTTCGAGCGAAATGATCTCAGTTATGAGAGTAATGCTTAGTTTCAACTGATGTCATGTTTCATCAGAAGTTTGTGAGATATATTATTCCAAAGAAAAAAAAATCATGAGGGGATATAAAAAACCTTTTGCATTCTTTTGTTATTTATTAGTTTTATTTTTAAATATCCAATGAATCCAAAAAACGTTTCACTCCTTATAAAAAAAAATTATCTTTGGGTCAATAGACTACACATAATTCAAATTAAACATGACACTAGTTTGATCCAAGCATTGTTCTCGTAATAAACCAGGATCATTCCGTTTTAAGAGAGCCTCGAAACATGAAGGTAGGAACATGTGTCACGGGGTTTAATAAAATGAGTGCATTTGCAAAATAATTTATTATTAAAAATATTCAGACTTGAATCAATTTTATATAATACTTGTTTCTAACCAATATGTTTCCAACCTATGTGTTTCAAGAAGATACAAAATGCCCGTAATCATCAGAGTTATTATATTCGTTTTTATAGATAGCTTTATGTGTATATAATTGAAGAGTATGCTTTTTTTTATTTCCTGCAATAATTTCAATCATCTCTTGATTTTAAATAACGTAAGTATACATCCGCTAATCCAAGATTGCGGCTGCTATTCGTTCCACTTCTATGAAAACATAAATTTTAATGAAGCACCATTTGTATATCTTTTATTCCAACTTGATTACAAACAAAATTCGTATATAATTTTATCATTAATGCAAAAATTCCTCTTTTGTTTCAATAGATGGGATATTTTCTGTATTTTTTTTATTATTATTTTATTTACACAGTAAAATGGCAAGAATTAATATAATGTTAAAAATTAGTTTAATGTGTTACAATTTCAAATCGTAATGGACAGATCGATTTATTCGTATTAAATTGACATTTTTTTTTTTGTGAAACGATAGTTAAAAATTCAGACATTTTTTTGTTCACAATGTCTCAATATGGCGAAATACACTTGAAGTATTAAATTAATTATCTCATATACATGATTGAGTTATATCATGTACAACTGGCAAGTTTGTTAGTTTGCACCAATTTCTTTCAACAATTCAATTGGTATTTATGATTCAATGATTTTGTGACTAAAGTAAATGAACATGGAGTTTATACTAAATTTTTAATGTTGACAAAAATCTTTAATTCTCACTGTAAATACAAGCTCTGTTGTCAAGATATCTAAAATGATAAATGAGTTGTTAATATTTTGACCTCAGTAATAATTATTTAATAATAGAACAATGTATATTATTTTACAAATTTCAACTAAAAATAATGTGCATACAGCCTTACGTACCACAGAGAAGTACTTAATCAGAATTTTATTTTTGCTTGCCAGTCTATTTCTATTTTTGAAATATTTTTTCCACTTTGATGTTCTTTTGTTTATTTAATCATGGAAAATTTTCTTGTAATGTTTCCGTTTGGCCATATTGGAGTGTTTTTTTTTCCTTTCAAATGTTTCATCGAATTTTGTGTATTTTCGACTTGTTCGTTACGATTTCAAGATGTGAAAAATTAATAATCGAGAATTGGGCATTGAAGTTTTTGTATACATCTCTCTTTCCAGAAACTCCAATGCTCTCTGTGTTTGAATGGGTGACTGCAAATTTACTACTAACGTGTAATTTTATATATGAACAAAATTTAACTTTTAAAAGTGTCATCTCCAACGCATTGTTTTTGTTTAAATAATTTGTTTAGATACATTTTCAAGACGGCAGCATCATTTTATTTTACTCTAGTTTACTTTTCTAGTATTATTTTTATTTAATTATTTATGGTATGGCAATATAATTCTTATTGTCAGGTTCCTACTTTTCTCCCATTACATAGTTTGCTTCTTTCTGTAGAATGGCGACGAGCCCTCTCAGTAAGAAAAATAACTTCTCTTTCTTTGACAACTTCAAAAATCCTTGTCCATCGGACCACATAAGTGAAGACAGACGGTGCCTTTATAAAAAAAAACATAAATCAACCATCCAAAATGAAAATAGGATCTTCGAAGCTTTAATGAAAATGTTATCCTGTTCCATCATCACAGTTTCCCTGCTAGGATAGGCAGAGTGGATAGAGCCAAAGACTTTCCTCCGACACACGTCCTTGCCTCTTCCATATCCATACACTCAAAATATCATTCACTTGATCCAACCATACTTTATTTGGTTTCCTCTACCACACATTTACATTATATATTTGTTTTGTTACTTAATTTTTTATTAATTTGTTCCACGTGCCCGCTCAAACCACGATTTATCTTATTACATTTTATTTCAAAATATTCACTTGATTCAACCGTGCTTTTCTTAGTTTTCCTCTACCTCACCTTCCAATCACATTTTCACTGTATATTGGTTTTGTTAGGCACTATAGAGTGAAAAAAATTAAATACCTCGGAAGTATCCTAGTGGAAGACCTCGACCCAGAAACCGAAGTCAAGTGCAGAATTGAATCATCTCGTGCGGCTTTTAATAAAACGAGAAGCGTATTCTGCGATGATAATCTAAACTTGAAACTTCGACAACGGTTAGTCAAATGCTACGTTTGGTCAGTGTTATTGCATGGAGTGGAATTATGGACCCTCAAAGTTGGTAGTATGAACCAACTGGAAGCATTCGAAATGTCGATGCACCGGAGAATGCTATGGATACCCTGGACGGATATGGTCAGCAACACAAGGGTTCTTCAAAGAGCCCAAGTTGATAGAGTTACTGACTAATATTAAAATCCGAAAGGTGTCCTATTTGAGTCATGTACTTAGAGGAGCAAAGTACAAATTACTGCACCTGATCATCCAAGGCAAAATAGAAGGTCGAAGAGGTGATGGCAGGAGGCAAATCTCCTGGCTCCGCAATATACGCGATTGGACTTGTATAAGGAGTGTCGGGGATCTTTTTCGGGCTGCCGGAGACAAAGGTGCCTACTCTCAGGTGATAGTCAACGTTGAGGGGACCTGACGACACTAGGAAGAAGAATACTAGCTAAAATACAAATATTTTAACCACGGAGATACTTGTCTGCTGTTAGATCGACAGTGAATGTATTAAAACATCCAAAAATATTGATAGAAGATAGCTATAAACCCAAACAGGAAATGGCAGGTAGAAATTGTTGCAGTTCAACGCAATTCCACATCATGATACGATTGACTTTATGTGGTATCGACTTTCTCTTTCACTGTGGCACAAAATTTGGCACAAATTCGTAATATATAATTATTTCTCCAACTGGCCTTCCTGGTCTAGTTAGTTAAGACTTTCTCCCGGGATACAAAAAAAGATCTGTCTGGTAAAAAAAATTGTCTTGTAACAATATTCACATGTAATAAACGTGTGCAAGTGTTGTTGCCTCTTCATTTGCAGGGTAATATTGTCTATATACGTAATAACGAACTGCATGTTCTGTGCCTACTCAAGGTGGCTCAAAGCCCAAATCTCGATTAACCCTTTCCGGTCCACAAAAAAAAAAAAAATGTTCCATCAGGTCCACAAAAGATTTACAGAATTACAGGGTAAAACAATACATTACATTGTTTTTAAATAAACTATATTTATGTTCACAAGGTTGTTTTTAATAAAACTATATTTATGTTCACAAGAAAATTTTTGGAAGAGATTTCTACATGGCAATAAACTCGCACGGTTAAAAAAAAAATTAAAAAAAAAAAAAAAAATGTCGAATGACATTCGACATAGGACTCACTGGAATAAAATCGATGTCGAATGACATTCGACATAGGACCGGAAAGGGTTAATGGTAGGTTGTGGGGCTGATTTCCGTTGGAATACGGATTTAAAAGGTTTTTAGTCTAGTTTCCGCTGAAAGCCTAATAAACAACTCTAGTTGATTGGAGGAAATTGCATATTGGCAATAATGTACTGTACACAAAAAAAGTGTCATAGATGATTCGATCAGCCGCTGCATAGCTACCAGATGTGATTTGTTTAATAATAGAGTTTGCTCTCTAAATGGTGCTATAAAATTGTCCTTTTCTTCTCCTTAACGTGTTCCTCGCGGGAAGCACAAACACCTGTGATCTGATCTGTAGCATTCCTTTAGTTTATCTCCTTTATTTAATGAGTCTCCTTAAGAGTAATGACTATTATTTATTATCAGAAAATTACTTGAATGTCATGTTTACTCGGTGGTGTAATCAAATATCAGTGGTTCTAAACAAAATACGCGTTTAAACTTAGAAATTAAAATACGCCGAAATTGTGCCGCGCACTGGATTCGTGGAATTTGATTTTTAACGCGGTGTACAGGTTAATAGGGCTGTCGGACAATGTTTTCTCCTGGCCATGCTCTTCAATATGTCTGAATCACCAGTTCAGATTCGTTAAAAATAATATAAATTGGTAGTAGAAAAGCGACGGGGTTTCTCAACCTGCGAGTTACGACTCCCTGGAGAGTTTGTGAGAATATAAATATCCTACATGTAAAAAAAGGAAAATAACACATTTTCTGAGAAAAAAATGGCAGTTCATTGGAATATATTGTTTACTCCAAAAAAATGGCAGTTCATTGGAATATATTGTTTACTCCAATTGTTACCTATGCATATCCTATAATATAGCTAGTGATCGTCTTTGTGCAAGTACATCATTTGTGCGGCCGGCCACGTGCGCATGCATCAACAAGATATCAAGTCTTTGCAAAGGGAGTCATGCAGTCTTAATTTTATTCTTTTTATCTTTTAGGGGGCTGCAAGGCTAAAAGAGTTGAATAAACAATGATTTATATGAACGCCTATGGGCATTTTCAGCTCTGAACAAGCAAAACATTTTTATTTTCTTTTGTCACAGTATTTAACTGAAGTTTGGTTGTTGAATCTATGTATAATACATACATTGATTTATTAGACTGACCGTTTGGCCGATAGCCAAATCATTACCAATGGTATAACTAATTTGAGTTTAGTCTACCTTATCCTCTAAATTGAGAGAATTTTTTTCATGGAACTAAATTCTAAATCGATAGTCCGATTCAGTCTCGTGATGTGGTTTCTATTTCCGGAGGAGGCAAATAAAATAACTGGAATTTTTTTTCATTTTAATTTATATGTACTTGATTCGATAAATACACGATTCGAAAGGTTATTTTCATTTATTATTCTTAGAGAAAAACAAACCATTTAATAATTTTATTTACCTCCATAGATCAGTTGATAGGACACTTGTCTTCCGAACTGGAGTCAAAATTTTTATCTATTTAGTTTAAATATACAGGCTAAAATCTAGAGTATCATAGTTCTCTGTTGTCTGGAACTTGGAGTACCACCTGCCTCCGTCCTTCCCAGTCCTAGGTCATGTTGAATGCAGCAAGTATTTGAAGAGGATTTCAATGTCCTTTCATTTTTGACAAGATCGCTGTTTGTCATTCTCCGAGAGAAGACAAACATTAAAATTACATCAAAACCTGCCTCGGCTTCTCGTGGGTGCAATCAAACTATCGGACTCCCCAATTCCTCTTTTATGGCAAACTTTCTCTCTTCAATCTTGCCCTATTGTAATTTTTACGGTCATCTGGATCCACAGATCACGTTTTATGGTACTGCAATAATAATTTAGTTACTAATATGTTGAGAGATCTCCTTTCAGCCTTACGTTGGTACATTTTTGAACCGATTAGATACTCTAATCATATCAAAAGATAGTTTTGCTGCATTCGAAGTTATCTGTTAAAATACATGCTAGGCAGTTTGAATTTCAGGCCTTAAGCCGTTTCATAAGTCTGAAGCCACACCAAAATGCTTCGTTAGGCGCTAAGCTAGATTTTACGTGACTCATATACTAGGTGACTTCATGCCTGGCCACACCGAAGTGCTACGCACAAATTCATTTGACAGTTGGGAGTGGTTGAGTCAACACATGATGCCACTCTCAAAACTAACCAATTTCATTACAACTTACCATCTTTATTAACTTCATTCCAAAGTGATTTTATTACAGGTACATTTTTGTATAATTTGCTCGATGGGTTCCACAAACGCTCCCTTTTATACACAGCTGTTATTAAAACTTCCGCCATCTTATAAATTAACCAACACATCTGTTCGCTAGAAGATACACTCTGTGACTAATCGTCATGCAACGTGGCGCGAAGCGTGCAGTGTGGCCACTGCAATAGTATGCAGTACGTTGGTTCGCTAGGATATGTCGCCTAACTCGCAACATAGCTCTAAGCGAGGCTCCTTCCTGTGTGGCCACGGCCTAAGTCCGTCATCGTTACTGTTCTTTTCACACTCCGGTGTCTCGATACCAGTTCACCATCACTATGTGATGTCGCTCTGCTGAATGTGTAGACCACATTAGATGGGGACTTATTTTGTCTACCACAACAGTGGGTGGTGGTAGAATTGAACTGAACTACCCATCCTATTCTCATAGTCACACCAGTATCCCCTTCTCTTCTTTATCAATATCACCTGTGTTGCCGATATATTTGGATGTGATAGTTTCTATTAAAATAAACTTTTACTATGGGTTTGTTTCTGACGGAATTAAATAAAAAGGCCACAATGAAGAGTTTATAGATAAATTGTTACTACAAGTAATATGCTTACTGCAGTAGAATTATACCTCAACCGAATAATAGGACCGAAGGCAATTTAGTCTAGAGATTATCAGAAGCGACATATGAATTTTACAATATATTGAATAGAAACTTAACAAAACTTCAATGACACTAATACCTTGTTTAACTGTAGAGATACGCTCCTCAAAATCATTACGTTGACAGAATTATCATAAGTATATGTTCCTAAAATAAAATAAGGCATTTTTTTTAGCTGAAAACTACTTTTGTTGGCAAAGTACAATTTAAAAATAAAGTTGACGCAAATGTGTTATACGAGGGTGGTCCCAGAAGTACTCGACCTGACATATAGTTGCTTTAAAAAATTACTATGGTAGAAAGTACTAAACTTATAAAGCTTAAGTTTCAAGTTTTAAGACGCTACGTTGTTTAGTATTTGTTTGGCAGCCATCAATAGGGAACGCTCTCAGTGAATTTGTAAACATGGGAAAAAAATCAACGGCGAGTATTATGCGAACTTATTGCAGCGTTTGAGTGATGAAATCAAGAAAAAACGGCCGCATTTGGCGAAAAAGAAAGTGTTGTTTCGTCAAGACAATGCACCAGTTCGCACATCCGTTATCGCGGTGGCCAAAATCAATGAATTAAAGTTCAAATTGCTTCCTCACGCACCCTATTCGCCAATTTAGCCCCCTCGGATTATTTTCTTTTTCCAAACTTGAAAAAATGGCTCGGTGGTAAAAGATTTGCCAACAATGAAGAGGTGGAATCTGCGGTTGATGGCTATTTTGAGGCGCTCGACGGTTCTCACTATAAACAGGGTATCGAAACTATTGAACATCGCTGGGAAAAGTGTGTCGAGCTGAAAGGAGACTGTTGAGAAATAAAAATATTTTTCCCAAATTTTTTGTGTTTTCTTTGTTAGGTCGGGTACTTTTGGGACTACCTTCGTACATATTACTAAAATTCTATAAATAGGGATGCGTAAGTGAATTAAAAACTTTATAAAAAGAAGTGATATTTTAATTTTTCGATAAAAACTTATCGAGAATCGATTGCTTTGCTTTTTTTCTTATTTTCATGTAACATTTCCCTGTAATAAGTTAAAGTATTTAATACGTTAATTTTTACTGTACAACTTCGCACTAAATTAGAATCATTTATCAATAAAACGGATAAGACAGGATAACATTTATGTTTAAAAAAAAAAATTCATTTACGTTCATGAAGTAACGTTAAGCGAGGTATTTCTGTATAAACCTGACTAGTATATGTAGACATTTAGATTCAATTATGTTCCTTAATATTTTTTTAGAAATCGGAAATATAATGTGTTATTTTAGATTTAAAATGGATTTATCCAAATGTGGGTGTAAGTTTGGTCATTCACAACGCCCAAGCAATGTTGATGCTGCTGTCTGAAAGGTTGTTCTACTATGGTATAATATAAATATTATTAATATTGTGTAACAGTGTTACTTGGTTACGTGTGGAGATGACGCTTTTAGTAAGTTGCATGCTTTTTGAAAAATCATCTATAATGGATATACGTGAATTCTACAAAATATTCTGTAATTACAAATTTATTTATTTTATTTATATGGTTATATTAAAATGGTACATTTGGTGAGTTTATTGCTATAAACAGTTTCTTCAAACAAATCAGCTTATGTTGTTTATACATGAAGTATTTTCACTCAATGACAAAAAATTCTTAAGACGAAAATAATGATAAATCTCTTAAAAATAATGTTAGGGCTAGAGGGGAATAATTGTAAATTGGGAAGAGAAATTAAGATAAAAGGATTGTCTGAGCGATATATTTTTTTTCAATTGTTAACACTTAAGGATGGTGCACATTTGATAACTCTTGGAACTTGGTTTTACAGTCGTGCTGAATGGACCATAAATCAAAGTGTGTGATGGATTGGTGTATTAAGGAATCTCTCAATGCTAGATCAAAGACAATGCTCTGAAAGTAATGAAGGACAATTGGGATTGTTAAGCAGGATAAATAATATTATATTTGAACTACGGGAAAAATTACTTAATTATTTTATTTGTTCTTGTATTCAAATGAATTTTTTTATCATGAGTACAAAAAGATAATAGTTAATTTTGATTGAAATGTTACAATGTAAGCAATTTAATATTTTTTTATTAACCCTTCCTGTTCTGTGATGTGTAACTAGTACACGCTTTAATATCTATAATAAAAACTGGGTTCAGATTTTAGGTATAAATATAATGAATACTGGGTTCAGATTTTAGGTATAAATATAATAAATACTGGGTTCAGATTTTAGGTATTCCTCTGTAATACATTTACGCATTGAATGAAAATAATATTATTAATGTTAATTATTAGCACTTATCGGCCACATCAGAGATATTTTGTGAAAATTGGGAATAAATTCACGCCCTGACTTTTTTAGCACAGGAAGGGAAAGGTTAATGGTGTTCAATCATTATTTAGGAGCATTAAAGACTCGTGGATTGCAAGAAGATGCAGTACTCGATAATAATAAAAGGAATATTTATATAGCACTGTTTAGAGTGTAAACTCTCTTCAAGGATGCTCTAATTCAGGATTTGAGCCCACTCATACATGTTGATAAGACCTCCCGAAAAGGATAGTCTTCAAGTGACCCTTAAAGCCGCACATGTCACCCATATCTCCAACACTGGGAGACAGACCATTTCATACTGCAGAATCGGCAACGGCCAACAATGTGGGGAAATAAATACCCAATCTAAAGGCCACATCCACCACCTGATGAAAGAAAAGAAAAGAGCATTTAGATAGTCCAGGCACATAGAACGATTCACAAAAATAATCTGTACAAATAATGTAGATAAACATGGCATGACCAAATTAATCTAGCCTTTATTAGAAGTATATGTATGATGAGGTATACGAATGTGGTAGAAGTGAAAGATGTGTGCCAGGATAGAATGAGATATATTCTCTCTGCTTACCCCTATAGAGGCGTGGTATCAATGTGATGATAATGATTTTAAAAAACTTGTAAGTGGTACATGTTTATTGTTTTGTAAAAGGGGTAAGAATGTTAATCCCTCGCATCCAAAGCTACTTACTTGTTAATCACATTTAAAGGTTTCCTTCATCTCACCAATACGAAGCATTGTTACGAAGCAAAAATAAAATAATTACAGAAGTTAACAGAAATATGTATTGTTTTCTTTTTTTATAACTTCTAAGAATTGAATAGGAAACAGAAGATTTATTTAGATCAATGCATAAATGGATTATTGGAGGAGTGTTTATTTTCTATTACCAAGTTTCATGTTTGACTCTTGAGAGAACATTTTTTCATGCATTTTAAGGACTGCAAGTTATTTATGTTGCCAAGTGATAGAACACTTCTTTTTCTTTTTGTCTTACCACCAGGCCACGGACGACCTCCGTGGCCTGGTGGTAAGACACTTGTCTGCCGATAATCCGGAGGTTGCGGGTTCGATCCCTGCTGGAACCCAGATTTTTTAAAATAGGATTCCAGTCTGGTTTTCGTTTAAGGCTTATAAAAAAAATATCTTTCTGGGTAGTTGGAAGAGATTGCCACATGGCAATAAACTCGACAGGTTAAAAAAAAACGTTTGTTAGTACTCGAAGATTTCCAATTAAAAGAGTTCCAGTTTTAGTATTAAAAAAATCTTTCTCGTTGTAAGCGATTGCCATTATAGCGATAATCCTGCCGAATTTTATTGTATAAAATATAAATGCGATATAATACTTATTGTATTAAATAATGATAAAACAAATATATTGTAGAATTCAAGTATGTCCATGCTAAGTTAGATGCTAACATTCATTCGAGAACCGATCCTACCAACAGACATTATTAATTTTGACTAATTGTCTTTTACAATATGCAAAATTATTCCGATATATTCACATTCAACATGCGTCACTAAATTTATCGTCACAAATTGTCCAGAACTTTTTTTTTTTATTCTATCGATCCGCGAATAATAATAATTTTTTGCTGTACCAAAGGTGATACGTGATTTTTTTATATAGGAAATAAATATGTACACTGTATATTTAACATTTTTATTAGAAAGTTTTCAATTAATTAATTATCTAATATGATAGTTTAAACATTTACCTGATAAAAAATTTACATAACATATATTTTCTTTCCTATAATTTGTTATTAATAGGCTATTTAATTTGATGAGTATATCATTAACCTTTAAACTAAATATTTTCTATGAGATATTTTTAATAATCCTTTTACGAACAGTAAATAAATACAAGGCAACAACCACTTATAGAAAGCCAAATAAAAAGAATGTGTATTATCAATTTTTAAGCACTGTCAATATATTAGTGCTTTGAACTAACTGCTGGACAATTTCTTTTCAAATCACGTCGACACTAAAAATTGGCCTGTAATTAAAATTCTTTAAAAGATAAGTAACATGTATATAGAAAGCATTGTCATAATATACCCTTACAGGTCCTATCGTTACGTTACGTTTGAGTCACTTTGAGCTCCTTTTTTTAACTTATCTAAAAAAAAATAGTAATACAACAGAAATGGTCGTTTTGAGCACCTGACAAAGGTTTATATGAACGCCTATAGACGCTTTCAGCATTCCATATTTTAAAAGTATACCATAGATCAATTCCAGGTGGTACCAAAGAGAATTTTTTTAAATCCAGTCTCAGTCTGCTTAAAAGTTTGTCAACCAAGTTATTGTTACTAATTGACGAACAGTTAGGTACTATTAGTTCCAAATCTAACGACTCGAATAACAGTGCCGAAGACAGTCTCTTCAACATGTCCATTTTACCAATGCAGATATTCTGACAAGTACTGGACGATTGGTTGAATGTGCAAATGTATCAACTTATAGCAAGAGGTCTTTTAGTTTTTTTGATATTCTTCCAATATCGATTGTTAACAAGTCAAAATAAATATGGTATCTGTTGTGTGGGATCGGCTTGAAGCAAAGTGAACATATCACGTCACTAACACATGAAAGAGTTTGTTTTATGTTTCAATTACACACCAAACCAGACACGATCCGCCACCAGGGGGCGCGTGTTTCACTTAAAAATGTGCTGTGACATGCACTTGAAAATAATAAAAAAAGTACTAATTCATTTTACATGTATTTCAAAATGTTGAAATATATTTATGTAATTTATAAATCTGAGCATTTATTTCTTAAGTTAAAATTAGAATTGTTATTGTTTATTTTGATTCATATTAAAATATGAACTTGGATAATTTTGAAGTATAAAGTTTTTCTTTTTTATTTACCAGTCTGTCGCATCTGATGTAAAGAGATGCAAATCCTTCTGTCTTTAGAGGAGTCTTTTACGATATAACCGCTGCAGAATCTGTTTAATGTGCGTCTTCGTAGCTTCTGAGTTAGGCACCCACTACCTATTTTCTCACTTCTTTTCGGGGCCACGGGACAATATTGACTTCTTGTATTATAAATCCCTCAAATGACACAGAGCAAGCCCGTGCAAGGTGGACAGCTTCAAATCCCTGAAAAAAGGATGTGAGACAGCGCTGTTAATGACGTGATCCATAATCTATTGCTTCAGAGTGGCAAATCTGCCTGTTGATAAAGCGACTTTGTCTTTATTTTTAAGTTCCTCTCCTCTTCGGAGGTTAGCGATCATCGTGGCTATCTTGACCTTTGATGCAGCAGGTCTGAACGAAGATATGGTACCACAATGTAACCATTCCCCTTAATTCTCCAAACAGAAGTTTCGTCTTCTTCCAGCATTTCTTCTGCCCTGAATTTCTCCTGCAATATCGTCGAAGAATCTTATATTTTTCTCCTTGCATTGTATATCCAAAGTACTCTAACTTTCTCTCTGATTGTGGATAATACTTTATCTTTATTCATCCGTTTCAAGATCATACAGATTTTGTCAATCCACGAGACTTGGCATTCTTCGACAGTACCACATTTCAAAAGCTTCTAGTTTCTTTGTGGTGGCCTGAGTAAGTGTCCGTGCTTCAAAACCATAGAGAAGTACGGAGATTATATGACTTTGTAAACAAATTAAATCTTTTTTTTTGGATGACAGAATTGCAGATTAAATTTGGCAAAGCATACAGAAATAAAATTTTGGCTTGCTAAAAGCGCAAGTTTATTATTTCAAATAATAAACCATATACGATATTTACAATTAACAGTGATTAAAAATATCTGTTAATACCTTGTTTGCTGACGGACAACACCAGTCTTCTAACCCAGATATAGCGGGTTCAATTCCCAGGGCACCCAGACTTTTAAAAAAAAAAGAGTTCCAGTCTAGTTTTCACTTAAGACTGGTTTAACATCTTTGGTCGGTTGATTGGTTTAAAGAGATTGCCATGGCAATAAACCCGCTAGGTTTTACTGTATATAACTCAAGTATTGTGCAATACAATGGTACGATACAGGCCCAGACTTCTCCTTTGTCCTGCGTTGTTCCTTTTGCTATGGGGATCTTCCAATCTGGATCCGTGTTGTCAACGTGCCGAGGCGATTCAGCCACATATTTTAATAATACGACTCAATATTTTCTACTCGAAGGAATTTATTTTTTCTTAAAAAATGCTCTTATTTAATTTTTATTTTAATAAAAATTCATAAAATTTTGTTAATGTAGTCATTTACAAATCGAGTTACCTGTAAATGTTATCGGGCACGCATGACCTATTGCCCTGTCGCTGCAAGTGCCGCTCACCCCCTGCAAGTGGAGGGTTTGTGTCTGGTCCCTTAATATATAAAGTTAACTTCCTTTTTTCAACAGTGTGTTTAATCCATAGATGGATTGCTGGTACATATTCTATACATATATTTGAGAATATATTTTCAGTTGGTTTTACAGTATTCAGTGAGATGGTTGCTGGGATTTGGCTGTTTTTATTTTTTATTTTAATTTTTCAATAAAAAAATTAAAACTATTATTTTTTTTTATAAAATATCAACGGAAAAGAATGTCTTGTGTTTTTTATTTAGCATGGTAATATTTACTTAACATCAAATGAGACGCAGTGACTGTAGGGCTGAGAATAAATCCAACCTAAGGATTGCGGGTTTGATTCTCTATGATACCTGATTTTTTTTTCAAAAAGATTTCGCTCTGATTTTCATTTACCTGGTTTCAATCCATCGATCATTTGAGCAATATATCTAAAATCGATACAATCATATAAAAAATTCAGAAGAATACTATAAAAATGACCTCCTTGGCCTAATTTGATTCCTGTTCGTACCCATTTTTTTTTAATGATTTCAGTACAGTTTTCACTTAATGGTTCGTTAACATTTTTCTAGTTTATTGAAGGAGATTATTACCATGTGGCACTAAACCTGTCAGGCTTCTCAAAATAACACTTGATGCCGCAATGAAAAACAGACACTCTTTATATAATGTGATATGTACACTATATTCTTTTTCAAATATAGACCTTTTAAAATTTCATAATGAATTTATAATTAAATTTAATACAATACAATGATATAATTATGTAAATAGAGATTTCTTTATTTATATAAGAGATTCTCTTTTTGTGAAATTAAACTATTTAGAAGTGTGAAACCAATATATAAAAAAAATTTTAATAGAAAATAAATTGACAACCTCCATACGGTAAGGAACTTAACTTCCAACCAAAAGGTTTAAGGTTATATTCCCGTTACCCAACTTTTTTGTTTAAACAATATATATGACAAAAGTCATAGATATCCTTGTACCCCCGTATACTAGACAGTAAAAATGTCTGTCATATGACCACAGTGCGAGGTTCGAACAGACAACTTTCCGTCAGTGCATTACCACGCGACCATGCACCTCGTTTAAAAAGGGCATCAGTCTGGTTTTCACTTTGGACTTCTTACATCTCTTTCATTGGTTTGAAAAGATTGCCACATGGTAATAAAACCGCCGGATAGTACTGTATACAACGAAAACATAATACAATACAATAATAGATGGTATTAACTGAAAACATTATTGGCCTGACACGCTATTTCATTATTATAAAGTGTTAATTTATACACTTTGAAAACAGTTTCACTTAAATTGAGTATATTAATAAAAAAACAACATTGCCAAGTTTGCTACATACTTGTTTGATGCACATAAGCTTAAATCAAGGTTACATCGATTAAGCCCGTATGATGCCAACGGGCCACCCTCGTGACATCGACCTTCCCTGAAGTTGTAATAACTATTTGATGACCTACACAGGTCTAGTTTAATAAAACACATGTATTCCGACACATGGGTTACGAATTCCATTCCCATTGATATCCATTTTTTTTTTAAAAGGCATTCCAGTCTGGTTTTCATTTACGTCCCCTATAACGTCTTTTTGGTTGGTTTTTAGACATTGTCACATAATAATCCCTCCATGTTGTACTGTGTACAATAAAAGTATATTTAAATAGTCCTTTTTGCAGACTTGATTCTTGGTAGTGATCAAATCCCAGTCTTGTTTACTCGCACAGGTCTTTTAACATTTTTCAGGTCAATTGGAAAAAAATTCCACATGGACTCATATTACAAGTTTCCTTAACAATAATTCAGTAAAAAAAAAATTTTTTTTTAATATGCTAAATAAAAAATATGACATTCTTTTTCGAAAGTGAGTCAATCTGATGTCAACTAAACAAACCTTCCTTCTAGAGAGGAGTGTTACGCAGGTTGTGACACGAACCAATGACTGGCAGGGTTGTTTTATCGTGACGTCGAGACGGACTCCTATGTTACATACACTTAAAGATTGGAACGCCTCTATAATCGTATATACATATATATCTGTGTGTTTATCTTGATTCACGTGTCACATTTTAACCGACTACGGTAGTGACCACATATGCGATGATCGGTCCTTTGATTCCGAACAATTGGCAAAGTGTATCGAAAAATAAAATGTTTGATTTGATCATTTTAAATTTGTTTTCTGTAATTAATATTTGTAATACGGAAACAGAATGCATAGAAAAATCATTGTGGCTTTTATTTAGTATATGTAACTAAAAACATTATTTTGTTTTTTTTTAATAATATTTACTAAAAGTAGGGGGGAACCTTTTTTTCGAGGCCCTAACAAAAAAGCTTGACTACTGCTTATTTTTACTCGTATAATTTTTTATGAGAGGAACTTGAATTAATTTTCTTATTTTTTAGTTTTAAGAAAAGAAAATATAAATTTAATTAAAACAGT
This sequence comes from Odontocerum albicorne, assembly GCA_949825065.1. NCBI lineage: Eukaryota > Metazoa > Arthropoda > Insecta > Trichoptera > Odontoceridae > Odontocerum > Odontocerum albicorne. The sequence continues at coordinate 8,213,727 of OX463867.1, forward strand.
ATTAATTCCATACAGTTCCGATGTAATTCAGCCACAAATTGAATATGGTTTATTTATGAAATTAATTCTTGTTTTTTTTTTTATTGTGTGTAACAAATACAAAAAAACGTACAAATTTTAAGTATGATGAATTGTTTATAAGATATTAAAAGAAATCTTCTTAAAATTGCCATTTTCGTTACAAAAATGCTCAACTCGTATGTGTTGTTCTTATAAAGTTGAGTGTTTTCGTGACCAAAGTGCGCATTACACGAGTAGTCCGTACGAATGGAATCAAAGACCGGTCGTCTGTTACATTTTTCTTAAATGGATTGATGTTATTATTAGTATGTAAGGTTTTTATTCAATAGGTATATGGTTAATAATTTAAAATTCAATATATATTCGAGTTAAAAAATATTCATATAAAAAAATAAACAAAACGTTATCTCGTCGAGATTTTGTAATCAAATTTAGACGGTATTTTTTTCACGTAAGGAGAAAATAAAATATGCATCTCACGTTTCAAATAAAAAGCAAATCTCGTCCGACAATAATTTTTCAGGTTGCTCGTCGTGGGTTGATTTTTTTTCGGTATTAATGATTTGTTGTTTTTTTTTTTTTTTATTGATTCATGATGACAAATAAAAAATATACCTATCCGTTGTATATGTTGTATGTTTACGCACCATCCGAATCGAGAGTTTCTTATACGTAAACCTTCTTTCTAAAGAACAATATTTTATCAAACTCTCGATTCGCCGGGTGCTGTGTAATTCTCTTTAGGCTATGGGAAGATGGTTTTTTTTTTAATATATATATTTTTTTAATATTACTTTTAAGGAAATAATGAATTGACCAAAACGCATGCATGCCAAAAGAATGCACATGCTCTTTAAGACTATAAAAGACAAGGCCAGGGGTTTTTAAAAAGGAATTTTTATAATATCGAGAGATTTGAGAATACAAATGATACAAGTCAGATTTTTAATTATAAATATGAAGAAATTGGCTGTAATTTGATAAAACTGATTGAGCAACAACAGTACTAAAAACAGCAAAATAATTCACATCAATTAAATCAAGTTTCGATATTCTTTTAAACAATCGAAAGAAATTTGTCTACCGAAATCACTTCAAGAGAGCTTTTGGATGAAGTAGTGATAGCGGTTAGTATTGAGGTAGATCTGAAAATAAGATTGAAAGTGGTACAGATAATGGTACAAGTCTACTCACTATCCGCTAAACTATTTATAACGTAACCTTTCTTAAATACAAACTGACAACACTTGAAAGAAAGTGTTTACTCAAATCAATATTGCATATACTTAAGTCGGACCTCGTACTTTAAAGTGAGGTGATGAAACCATGCAAATACCGTATTTAAGGATCGTGCGACAAATTTCTCTTTACTTATTTCTTACTTCTTTAATAGTTAAGATCGGACTGTGAATTCAGGCCTTCTTCTCAAATCAATATTTGATGCACTTGTATACACGACTATTCGCAATCTCTCTAATATCTGTCATAAAAAATGGAGGAGTCCTGGCCTCGCCTCTGATTGGAGTCTGATTATAGAATTACCGTTGATTTAGATCTTTGATTTTTTATTTTAATATACATTTAACTATAATGATTTCTCTCCCCACAAAGGATTGCTCTTCTTGCAGTACAGTTTTCGCTGTGATTTTTTGAGAGCATGACAGCTTGTATTTTTTCTTTTTAATTTTTATTTAATTTGAATTTCATTTTTTTTTTTTTTTTTCATTTTTTCTCTGCACTAAACTTATTTTTTCCAGTATTTTTACATATCGCGCTACAATTTTATTTGTTTGACTTAAATATATTATACAAATTTGCTCTTAAATCTATGTTCCTTATTATTTAACAATACAGAAAGAGTAATTGATTATTTAGAAACAAATTTTGTGCTGCTAATTATTTATACTAGTATTTTTATATTAGTATTTTTACGCTGTTGTAAAATTGTCCAAAAAACCTTTGCTAGTGATAATTTAGTTCAATACAAACTTGAAAAAAAAAATTAAGAATGTTTCATATTTAAGACATTTTAAATTTTTACATTTAAAGTAGATTATTTAATTGAATTTAAAAGGTCTGTTGAAATAGGAAAAAATGTAGTAACACATTTCGTCTTAAATTGTGATAAAAAAAAATGTGATTACGTGTCGTGAAATTTTCATTCTTAACATTTTTTTTTTTCAATTTATGGATATTTTATAAATGAGAATTATTCATAAATTGATATCCATAATTTTACAGTTAAGTCAAATAGTTAAATCATAGCGCAATATAACTATTTTAAATTTTTCACTGCATGTTAATTTCTTTAAGCCATTTTTTTTTTATTTATTTTTTATTTAATTTTTTTTTCAGTAATTTAATTGTAAAAATAACCTGTTATCAAACCTCTATTAGTCTGATAAAATAAATTTACCTGTCTTTAGTTTATTTAACGGAATATTAATTTGTTTCTTATTATTCTCTCTGATTATTATTTTTGGTTTTAAAAAAGGATAGTTATAAATATAAACAATTATTTTGCTACACCTAACATTATCGCAGTTGAGTAAATTCGTAAAACAAAATACAATTTTAACATAACAAGAGAAGAGAGACCTTGAATGGTTTTTTTTCGTTGCTATTAAATGCCTTAAAAACGCTGTTCACTCGACACAACTATTTAATGTGGTCGGTCATCATATCAAATGAGAAAATCTACGCTTGCTTAATTTCACAGTGAAACCTGGGAAATGTATTCATAATACAAATTTGCCTTTATCTTACAAATCTATAAATCCTTTATTGATTGATTGAACTGTTGAAAAATGCTTTTTGTTGTGACATTATTATCTCTCTGTGGCCTAGCTGGTAAAATGCCTGTCTTCCAACCCAGCTCTCGAAAGACAAAGCATGTTAACTACCGTCGCTTAAATAATAAAACACCCGCTTCAAACCTGGGAGTTGCGGGTTCGATTCCCTCTTCTACTCGTCTTTTTTTATAAGGGTTTCTATTCTACTTTTCACTTAAGGCCTTTCTAACACCTTTCTGGTTGGTTGTAACAGATAGCCACATGACATACAATAAAAGCATAATACGGTATACATGGTAGTTAGACCGAAGAAAATATATCTAGATTAAGTTTTGAATGAAGGTCAAGAGTGAAACACAAATTCATTCATTCATTCATACGGTACTCCTCAACCTATCGGCATTAGTGAAGGTGAACATGCTGAAGATTGTGGCCGAATAGATAACCATGCATTTGAAATTCCCAGTTTCACTGTGATAATACCAAAAAGCTAGTTATTCCTAGAAAGTATCTAATACAAAAAAATAAATATGCTTATTAAAATAAACACTCGACTCTTTTATTTATAAATAAATGAATCGCAGATTACATTATTTACTAAAAATAACTTTTTTTAAATCTTATTGATTTTTATTATAAAACAAATTGTGTACGTTGACAATATCAAAAACTTCTTTACACCTCAATTAAGTATCATTTCTATGATTTATTTTTATTTTAAATATTTAGTTTTATTAATGGTAATGGAGCACTTCATATGATAATTAAATATAATGCCATATCTGACCATATTTGCTAAATGTAATATCCATCCACTACATTTTGATTCCTTATTTTTTCTTATATTTAGAACTTCCAAGCTGAACGTTAACCGATATTTAACTAATTCAAAAAATAACTTTTAAAATTAAGGCGGTGTTTTAACAGTTTATATTAGTTTATAGTTCTTAAAAAAATAGTAAAAAGGTGATAGAGCATTGCCATATACCCTTACGGGTCCGGTCCTATCAGTACCCCACAGTTCGTAGATAGTCACTCTGGGCTCTGAAGAAATTCTAAATAAAACGACGATGGATGCTTTGATCAACCGGCAAAAATTTATTTGAATATACATTTTCAGCACTGAATGCGTTAACGCATTTAATGAATGTTGTCAGAATGAAGCAAAAATAGTGTGCGTTATTTGATTCGAAGGGATGTCTTTTCTCTCTGCCTACTCTCATTGAGACATGGTATCTAAATCATGTATAACTAAAGAAATTTCTTAATGCAACAATAAACATTTAGAACTGCATTTTCTAAAATATATATATATTTTTTAATACAATCAAAAAGGTTGCCATATACCCTTACAGACCCTATCAGCGCCCAGCAGGTGGTAGATAGCCACTTCACTCCGGACTCACTTGGTTTTAATTAAAGCAATCTGGAATACAATGGCAATGCGTGTTTTAAGCACTGAGCATATTAATCAGTATCCATTTTAGATTCACAGTTGACCAATTTGTTTAAAATATAAGAAATAAATAGTTATTTATATGATTTTAACAAAATATATTAATTAAATATGTATCACATAAGTATGTAGTATTGTAACATATGACAGAATGGCATTAGATTTATATTTCTTCATCACCGATAATTCAATTGAGAGCTTTCGCTGCCTAATGGCATGTACTGCTGTTTTCCATTCTTTGTTCGCTTCTTACGTTCCGTTGTCACGCATCAAATCTGAGGGGACTCGCTTACGTACATAATACAAAGTCATAAATAAACCAAAAAAAAATATATATATATATATAAATTGTATATATATTTTTATTCGTAAGGGAATCCCCTTTTATAGTATTGCCAGCTCTCAAAACAAATGCCTCACAATTGTAGAACTTTTTAAAGCACATTTCCAAAAACAAAAAAAAAAACAAAATACGATACTTCCTTTAGTTTATTCTTTTTTCTATCTATTATAGATTTACTGTTTTTTTTTTACACTAAAACGTTTTTCCCGTCATTTAAGCAGTCTTTGATGAGAAAATATCTTATAAACACGAAATTTCTTTTAATAAGATTTTTTTCTTCTTTAAAGACTGTATATTTTACTATATAAATTTAAGTTGGAATAAGTCATTTTCTTTTGTATCAAGGTGTGTGGGATTGACGGCTTTAAAAAAAAAAAAAATGGCTCGTTCCGTTTTAAATTCTAAATCTGAATTTGGATTAATTTAAATATATATTATTAATAATTTATTTTTTTACTATGGAAAAATAAACAATGGAAAAATGCACAACCGAGCATGCTAATGTGGTTCTGAATGTCTCTCGATTGGTTTTGCATTTTTCCACCCCTCCCTCTCTGCATTCTATACATAGCTATCTAAAAAAAAAATGAATTTGTCGAAGGGATTTCGAAGTACGCAAAATACATCCGCAATATATACAAACTCGAAAGCAACTGCACCGGCACCGCACTCATTTTGCGTATCTCGAAATTTCTCATTTTGGTTTGTTATCTTTCTTTTAATGGAGTCTCGTCTCAATTGTACGGTCCAAACAGAATATTACGCACGGCCATAGAAAAAGTTTCGTTATGTCTTTAATCAAAAAGTGTCGGAATATATTCTTAAACCGTACACGAGATGAAAAAGAAAGATAACAGTAAGGTTTTGTTGAATAATGAAGGTAGAATAAAACAGTTTATACTATTATACCTTTCATGTGTTGATATCATGCGCCCTCTACAGAATTGGACATCAAAATAACACCACTTGCACTAACTTTGAAATAGTCGAGGCTAGCGGGGCAACATTGCTTTAACTATCAGAAAGAGATTTTGTGCCATTTTTATATAATTACATGAATAATATAATAATTATAAGAACAATTTATATAGTGCACTCCTCAAGGGCACTCTAACTCGGGAATCCACTTTTACCCTCTATTATTAGATAATAGGAAGGTGGTGGCTGCGACCATTAGATTTGGTACTTTCCCGCATCTGCGTACGCTTAGTAAAAAATAATAGTTGAAATAAACCGAAGAAAACTTACCAAGGGAAAAGACAAACTATCTTCCGATATGTGATATAGATAACAAATTGGGCTTTAGGTGGAGTGTAATGTACGGGTGTGCATAGTATTCATATATAATCATACATTCTGATAAGACCGCCCAAGAAGGGTTGTCAAGTGATTCATGAAGTTGCGCACGCAATCTAGTTTTTCACATTAGTCCTTTTAACATATTTCTGGTTACTTAAAAGAAAGAGCCAAATTAAAATAACCTGGCTTAAGTGTTTACCAAAAGTATAATTCAATAGAAAGAAAGCAAAATCTAATAACTCGTCCATGTAAAAAATGTTATCCTTTTCAAAAGAAATCGTCGAAAATTGATAAGACTGTGTCAATACAATAATACAATACTATGTGACCAAACTAGTTAGGACTATACTATACTTGTACAGCTGACATTGTGAGTTGTGATGTGATGAGGGTGTTGTATCGACAGTTTATTGACAGCTTAACAGAAATATAACAGACAGTGAGTCTGTTCCGTTCAAAATTCAAGTCTAATACGTAATACGCGACCACTTATCGCAAATATAGTTCTGTGCTTTGTAAACATACTCGACAGTTGCAAAAACATTTCTTGCTTGCTTCACGGTAAAACTTTTGCTTTCCGAAACATTAAACAGAATCGATCAATATTTAGACTTCATTTATTTAAAATTACGTTTGAAAAATAACAAATCTCCAATTAGTCCTCGTACTATGTTTTCTGTTCTGATTTTCTCTTTACTTAATATGTGATACATATATATGTGTATATACAAATGCGAGGAAGTTCATAATTTTGATTTGATTTATTACAAATCTAAGTTGTCAACTAAAATAAAGTTATATTCTTTTTACCAGGGGTGTACATGTAGCAGTGCTAGTAAATTTTTACCAGGGGTGTACATGTAGCAGTGCTAGTAAATTTTTACCAGGGGTGTACATGTAGCAGTGCTAGTAAATTTGCCCATATTTAAAATTCCTAAAAGTAGTAAAAAAAGTGAAAGCAGGTATTGTCATATACCATATACCCTTACAGACCCTATCCAATACCCTACAGTTAGTAGGTAGCCACGAGGGTTCACATTGTTTTTAAATCAATTTAAAGAAATTGGGAAAAGAATGGCGATGGGTGTTTTGAGAACTCGACTCAAATTTATGTTAACACCTATATTTTCAGCACTGAACATATTAAATAGCATTTTTTTCCATATTAAACCATGTAGTACTGACAAGCTCTTTCAAAAAATCCATGTCCAACAAATTCATATGGTAATTGTTTGAAATTCACTGTGAAAATTTTGAATAAAAAAAAGAATGTATAATGTTATCCGATTTTCTTGAAATTAACTGAGTCTGGTGATTGATGAAATTGTTCCATTCTAAATTAAATGTTTTGGCACTTAATTATCTCTTTCTCCGTAGCATGGCTCCAGTGAGTACGGGTGCATACGGGGTTTATCCTTTACAATCTGTACAGTGCGTATGAGATCAACACAAAGTAATACGTGTTTTCCTGTGTTTAATTAATACATTTTTGAAGGAAGTTTTCTTTGGTAATGTTAATATACATATATAATACAGTTCTGTAATACAGTGTAATGTTGACGGGGGACGGCGGCGGTGGAGTGATAGTGCCCGCATTCCGTAGTACCGAGTGCGTCCCTCCTCCTATGCGCTCGATTTTGGTGCACTTCCATCCACTGTCGCCTTTCCTGTCATGGTATTCAGATGACACTTCAAGCACTTTGCAACTGTTACCTATTTTACTTAAGACTTTATTGCTCAAGTTTTAACATACTCGTATATGTACTGAGGTGATTTGTGCTCAGGGAAAAAATTCATTTATATTAAGGAATAATTGCCAGTAAATAAACCCGCAGGTCGACAACATAGACAACATTGTGGAGAGGATAGAGTATTATGAGTTATCTTTAGCTTCACTGAGTTATAATAATTATCTTTTAACCAAATCACACATTTGAGAGGGCATCAGTCAAAGCCAATAATCTAGGGAAATCCAGGGTTTTGTTAACTGAGTCGTGGAGTCTTGGAACAAACTGGCGAATAGTGTAGTGAGTGCTGTGACATTGAACCAGTTTAAAACCTACCTTGACAAGTTCCTACACACAGGCCCATAAGTGCTGTTTTGTTTCCTTTGCTTATTCTTTTAATTATTTCTCTTTGCTTATCCTCCCCTTTATCTTCATGAACATACCATACCAGTCAAGCTTGATATAGCTATTAATAACATTCATGCTGCCTGCCTGACTGGCCAGCTCATGGCTATAATATAATGTTAGTAATAAGTTCTAACCGACAGTTAAATAACAGAAATTTTGCACAAATAGTGTTTCAAGTTAAGAAGAATGTCTTCGTAACTGTTAGTTTTGTTTTAACTGAAGTTGTTAAAGATATGGTTAAAGGGTCGGTGGTTAGTTGTTACCGAGTTTTCTTATCATTCTGATATCCCAAATTTGATTCTTAATGAAAAATCAATCTACATGGCTAACTGGCTGAATATTTCTCATTCACCTGAACGTTTGATTCTTGATGGGGATGAAACGAAAAATGTCTTTTTACATTTAGGCCTTTTAATGGCATTTTAGTTGATTACAATAGTTTTGATAATAAAAGACTAGTTGAATATTTTAAAAGAATCGATGTTTATTTCTTCAATTGCACAATCTCCATTGTTGGATATATAACCTTCTCACCCTAATAGTGGATTTGTGTTATATGGGAATCCCCGTAAACTCTTCGAGGGTTTACTTTCGCAGGGTTGACCATCGTAAATTCCTAGAACAAACTTGTTTAGCCAAAAATGAGAAGTTTCAAATTTTACCACATCTTCCCCATAGAATTCGCAGATAGTTTTAGTCACGGCAGTTACGATGCTTTCTTTTTTATATTCGGCCATTGTACATTTTAGGTTTAGGGTCATAAGACAATCGAAGAGGAAAAGGAATTGACCAAATCAGGTAGAGAGTGACGTGACCCTTTTAAGTGATGACAAAACACAACCGTTGACAGACACCAGTTGCAAATATGTACAGTAATCGCTCCATTTGCACGGGCAATTAATTGCTTTCAGGAAAATAGTACATAAATGAAAACCACATAAATTGAATCAATAAATACTATGTAAAGTAGATGATATTTTACATATTTCCAGATGTTCTATTCTAACTTAGTTAAAAAAGAATTAGTATTTTTTCAATAAGGCTGTATACCGTATTGGCCCTGACTAGATAAGGGTAAGGTGACTCTTATTATAAGGCAAATTTTTTGAAAATTTATAACCTGAGTTCTACTTTAATATCCCTTTTTATTACTTTTTACATTTATAGAATTACAAATGTTCGTGTCTTTTTTTTTTTATGTAAAAAGAGTCTAGCCAATACGGTAAGTGTTTAGTTATTGATAACTAATAAAGATAATTTTGATAAATGTTATACGATTTGCTGTGCCTATTCATTGAAAATCACTCCCACCGGATGCACGTTCCATTCTTACTGTTGAAGTTGTTTAATTGTCGAGACTAACGGCATATCTAGAGTCTGCTGCCTGGGCTGATCTAGTTCAAAGCAGAATATCAATAAAATCATTTATATGGCGCCATCTAGGGAGCAAACTCTCAATGCGCTCGAAGCCAGGATTTGAATCCATTTTAATTGGCAGCTTAAAAATAGTAGGAAATAAATATGTGTGAATTGAGTGTGAGAATAAGGGATAGTGGGTTCGGCCATTAGATTAGTTCCACGCATCTGCATATGTATAGACAATACATATTTGGTAAGAAAACCGCAGGGAGACGAACTACAAAGAAACCTATTAGTAGTAGATTATTCGATATGTGGTAGTAAAAGGTTTAAAATGAACCGTGTTAAAGTGAATTTGTGTAAATGGAGTGATTACTGTACCTTTAATACAGCAAAAACTTGAGCATCAACTCGATACACTCATATTCTAATAGTTAGCATCATTCTTGTCTCATAGATGGTTTTAACAACACATGTAAACAGCTTGTTTTGTCATAGAAGATAAAAAAGTTTTTGTTCATTTCCCATCAAATTAGCCCCTATGATTAGTTTACTTCCTTGAAAATTATTGCCGAATGGCAAAGATATTATTTTCCCTGGTTAACATATGTGTTTCCGTCAATAGTTCACGCGAGGGAAATTCGAAGGACACGGGCGCTCCATCCTTACACGCTCGATTTCCCTTTCATGAGATCAGGTCAGTCGAATGATTTGTTCTTGTTTGCTATCATCAGCATGTCAGCAGCCGGGAAACCCCAATACTGCCTATAGAAACAGAAATAATTGCTTCTTGTCCCATATCACCTAATACTTTCACAATATACCTTCCCATAGGATCCGCACACGAGGAAAAACAACATAAAGTCATATAACTAAAACTTTAAATCCTCGGACGAATTATTTAGATAGATTGCGTTTATTGAAATAATTACTCTAAAACAAAGAGGAATCTGTCAAGTCTGAATTGCTCGTTATTGTTGATGCCCAGGTACAGCAGTCAGCATGCTTACTTAACACCCAGGACGGCCTCATAACATCTTTCTGGTTGGGGGTGGAAGAGAAACCCGAGAAGTCGTGTTGTATACAACAAAGTGTAATACAATACAATGCTGGTTAAAGGTCCTTTCTTATCTGAATTCAATGTCCTCTGAATTAGTAGCTAGGTACCTTTCATAGATTCTTGGAGCACTCTGGCATTAACTGGAAAATCAGAAATGCAGAGATACCACAAAATACCAGTGTCCACACATTAGTCGGCAAGTCGGCACTCCATATCTTTCCATGTTAAATATCATTATCAACCCTACAAGCCAGAATAGGTCTTGACTGCCTGAAGGATTCTCTGCCATCTATCTCTCAGCAGCATCCCTCCTCCAATTTGTTATAGTGCATACATATCCAGAATGCGACATTTCTCAGTCACACCATCCAGCCGCTTCAGCTTTGGTCCCCCCACTCTCCTACACCCCATAGGATTATTGTACAGTCTTCCTTGCAGGGTCAGTGTTCTGCATGCGGTATAATGCATACCCAATCCACTGCAGTCGAGCAATTTCTATAACTTTAGCTATGCTACCTTCATCACCATACAGGTATAGAACTCTTCTTCATACCTCTGTCTCCACGTATGCATAAGTTAAAGTTAGCACAGGTCTTAGAAGTGTCTTTTTATGTTCCTGAAGTGCAGATTAGGCGTGACTTAAGTAGGGGCCAAAATAGCATTGTTAACGAAATAGCACTTAATAAATTCCTACTTTTTTTTTTCAACTACCGATTAACATTTTCCTTAAATCAAAACACCGTCCATCAGATATCATAAAAGCTTTTCAAATGGAAATTCCACCACTAAAGCTGGAAAAATAATTGATTATATAGGTGTTTTTTTGGGTGTGATAGGATTTGTTTTTGAAATAAAACACATTTAAATGATTTAAATGGCCGTGTATTTGAATTGAATTGATAGGTTGTTTAATGACAATTATTGTTTGAAGATATAAGATATAGATCATATGTTGACCGTGGCTAGTGGCTGGCTCTTATGTACCTCTTATATACGCATCATAAGATGGGTTTCCCATTAAGAACGATAGAACTTTAAAATAAAATAAAACAACAACTAATAAACCAAAAATGTATCTGAAGGTTTCATTTGAAAGAATATTTCATGCCGTTTATGATTTAAACAATATATCTTCAAATGGCTTCCACGGCTTCTTTTGCACTGGCCAATTCCATCACGCCAATTTTCGATGACTCGGTGGAGCATTTCCGGCTGTATGGTGCCAATAACACGAGTAATGTTGGCCTCAAGTTCATCGAGAGTTTCAGGTTTGTCGGTGTAAACCTGTGATTTAACATAGCCCCAAAGAAAATAATTCAGAGGCGTTAAATCGCACGATCTTGGCGGCCAATTCAAAATCCTATCACACCCTTTAGTAACTTTACAATGGATTGAAACCAGAATGTAAATTATTCAGATCAATTTATATAAAAAATATTTATTTTCCAAAATAATAGCACACTTTCAATAATGACTAACTCTATGACCTAGTTGTTGAAACGCTCGACTTTCACCTGAGGGTGTTGAGTCGATTTTCCGTGGTACTAAAAATAATAAAAGGGTACTAGTATTATAAAAAAGTTCATTTGTTAACACTCACTAGACGTGTGCGAGTGTTGTCGCCATTTCACGTGCAGGTTAATAATCCAAACTCTCGCAATGATGATCCACGAGTTCCATGCCTAACTCCAATGTTGTCTCCCAGTCGCACTCTTCAATATGTCCGAATGACTAATATCGACATGTCGAAAGGATTGTCATATTAATGAAACGAACTTACAGCAATGGATTTAAATTATTTTGTTTAATAACCTTTAACAATTTCAGTTATCAATCACCCTGGCTGGCAACTTAACAATGCAATTTTTATTTAAAAAAAAAAATAGACTTTCTGATAAAACTGGTAATACGTGCAAAGTGTGGTAACTTGTCAAATTGAGAATTAACCAAAATAGCTTTGCCGTATCTCCTCACCGTATATTGAAATGAAATGGACACTTTTACGAGTCATTATTACTATATATTATGTATCTATTATATATATATATATATATAATATACCTGATGTTACCGTGTATCTATCTCCGTGTGTTGCTATGTAACGTTACAAAACGCCGCAAGGAAGATACAGTCGCTCCCGTCTTCTTTAGAATTTTTGAGCCTGTATTATAAATATTTATAACTTAAAATCAAACGGACGACCTTATAACAAAATATCAATTGTCAACTTTAATCGTTGTATTATAATATCTGATTCAATCATTTTAAATATTCTTATTGTTTTCCTCATTTAATACTGATTTTTCTAAATTATTTGTCAAGTTTGAATTTCCTATGGAAATCTGTCCATTACACAAGTTAAAAAATTTTCTCACAATGAATTTTTTTTAATGGTTTTTTTTTTTTTTTACTGTTTCTGTATTTTGTGAAACTTTGAAGATTTTACTGAAATAAATCAAATTAATGACAGTTTATTTAAGTAATATGAAATTCTATACAAACAAAAATAATATAAAAGTCCTGAAACATAGTTGAAACTGCATGACAATTTTTTTATGTAAATATATCTCGCAAAATTCAAAAGTCTCTCAAATTCAAAAGTCAATGAATGTTGTAAATCACACGATTGTCTAAAGAGGAAATGTCTGAATCAGTATGATCGGTTACAATGTTAATTGTTAAGTGATACACCATCATTGTTTATTGACTTCATCTTTCTATATTGGATCCAATTTAAAGTAAGGAGATTCAAGGCGACATGTTTTGACTTGATGTCTTGCCGTTTGATTTCATAATATCAATAGAAGATGGGAGCGCTTGTTTCTTCAGGCTGGCAACATTTATGGATATTGTAAAGAATTTATTTTATTTTGATTCCTTTATATTATATGCTTTGATCTTCCCCTTTGTTGAACCCCACATTTGAACATTGAAAGTACATCTTCCCCCTTTTATTTGATAATTTTAACACACGCTTTCTTGAGTCTCGAGCCCTCCCTAACTATTTTGGAACCTCTAAAAAGTCATTTGCCATCAATTCTGGTCAGTTTAGAACTATGAGTGGAGTCTGTTTTTATCTCCGTGTGCTTTTCGATACTGGCGCGCATATACATTTATGACGAGAGCTTCGGTTCTATAATATGGTTCCTCTCTCTCAAAACTATCTTATATTTTCTGTCTAGAATCGGTGAACTCAAAGATATTGAAGGTTCATCAATACTGTATGTCAATCTGCCTGGACTATACCGGTTTTCTAGACTTTTATTACCCTTCTAATATCACCAACTTGTACAATAATCAGCAGTAAACGATATGCCTACTTCAGTGGGTTGATTACTAGGGTGAAGACATTACTTCCACTTTTCTTAAGGTATACTCTTCAATAAGATACAGGCAAAAGCCTAGTTTACTGGGGACATGACAAATGAAAGGCAACAAACCCAGATCCATTAAAATTGTATGTCCACATTATATTACCTGTTTTCTTTTATAAATTGTGTTTATAAAATTCCTAGTCATATAAATAAATAAATAAAATTCCATCCACAAATACAAAATGTCGAATATCATAAGCCACAACTCTGTGGCCTAGTTGGTAATACAAGACGCCTGTCTTCCAACCCGGAGATTGTGAGTTCGATTCCATGTTACCCAGATTTTTTAATGAGGGTTCCAGTCTGGATTTTGCTTAAGGCTTGTTTAACATATTTTCAATTGTTTGGAAGAGATTGTTACATGGCAATAAAATAACTGTACTAATGAAAGAATTTGGTTAATGTGGTCCTTACGCATTGTCATTAATAACTCAAAATGATGTGACCACTATTTGATGACTAATATTTTATGAGGATGTAATTTTTCCGATCTTGGAGCTGTGGACTGCATCTTCAACTATCTGTTATATTTCTTATTTAAAATTTGAAGGGAAAATTCTACTCAAAAATCAACCACTGTTTTTGAACATGTTGATCGAGTATTTCTACAAGGTTTTCAATCAATTAAAAAAATATATCATTTTATCATAAAAAAAATATCACGTTTTATGCAGTTTGTTTTATTTTTTACAAATTCTGATCTAAAAACAATCACAAATATATTGTGATTGTTACATAGACCCGACCATGTCTGATACTGCCAGACCAGTGATGCCACACTGTCGTAGACAGACTAGACTGGCCACATTATACTGTAACAAATCCAGCCAGAGTTATATTGTACTATGCACCGCAGTCAAAGCGCCGCTGAATATGACAGACTTCTCTTAAGAACAGTGCGATCCGTTGTACCTTTCTACTTGTACCAACATTATACTTATTGTAAATCAAATTCCTTCCACCTTTCCATCCCTTGCTCTATTTATTTTCCATCAAAATAGTTACATAATGTGTATATATGACCGAGGCTAAGTTAAATTGTATATATTCAAAATCCCGCTGGAATGTGAGGAATACAAAAAGTTTCATCCTACACTGAATAACTGGACGGGCAGAACAGTACTGAAGCACTCTTTCTCTCTTACATTCGCTTTTAAATCACTTCATTAAAACATTTCTTTTAACATCACAGCGGTGCTAAAATATTTACCCATATTTAAAATCTTCAAAAGTACGAAAAAGGAAAAAGGAGAGCATTGTCTTATAGATACTATCAGCACTGTTGTTTTTTGGGAATAGAACGGCAATGGGCGTTTGTACCGTGTTGGGAGGTCTCTTGAAGGTATCAATGCACTCAGCCTTCCAACGCTCGAGGAGAAATATATTTCACGCTGTAAGACCGGCCACTGTAATAGACTTAATCTACCTCGAAATCTAACTGACATTTCATTTCTTATAAATCAATCTCGATTAAGTCAATATCTCTGTACATCTTCCTCACGCACATTGTAGTGCCAACTTGTGCGATGAGGGACAGAGTTCCGTGCCTACTCCGTTGGTTCTTAACCCGAAGACAATGTCTCCCGGTTGCACTCTTCAATATATCCTCATCACCAATTCAGATATCTTGAGGGGTACCATACGAATGGTATAATGAACTTCCGTGCATGAGGTTGAGCGATCAATTATGTCCTCCATTGCTTCCATTGATTGATGATATGTCATCTCTTCCAACTAATTCCCTTTTCAACGGTATATTTGGTACAAGTAAATGTGAGAGATGATGTGTCGCATTGTGTATGTAGGTAGGCCCTGTGATGGGATGGTATGTGTTATATTGAGCGTTGTCACGGGAACATAATGAGCAGTGTACGGGGGTTTTGCAGTGACACCTCCACTGGGTGCCTTCCCGGGAGCCCCGCCGCAACCTCAGGGACCGTTCCTGCCCGCCCCGCCCCACCAGGCCGCACCCCAGTATGGAGGTGAGTTATTGCCAGAAGCTGAGGTGAAGTCAGCTAAGTATCTGATAGTTAAAATGGTGCTTATCTCAGGTTTTAACCATCCGACCCAGAGGCAGTTGAGTGCTCTTCAGATAGCATCTTCAGGCCGCAAGATGACCCGAAGAGAGGTATGCCTTGGATGCCAGTTATGTATTAACACATTGACTGCTGAATAATTTCATTTGAAATCAGGACTGTGCTAAATAATTTGTCTATATTGAAAATACTAAAGAGGTGAAAGCAGATTTACAGAGAGCATTGCCATATACCCTTACAGGCCATATCAGTATCCCACAGTTTGTAGATAGCCACTCCACTCCGGGTTCATTTAATTTTGAATCCGTTCAGAGAAAGTAAGAATTAAATGGTGATAGGTGTTTTCAGCACTGAACATATTAACATGTATACTGTGTTTGGCTCTCACATGCAGTGTGTCTTCTTCAACCACATCACAGCGTATGTTAAGTTGTGTAGCTCCTGCACTCCACCAGAAAACGTATGCAGTGAGCAGTTGTGTACGATGTGGTCCATGGTCTGGATCTTCTTACACTCGAAAGTCTCTCCTGCTGAGATCACTTGTGCATATCATATGCAGTGCTGCCAACTCCGTATCTAATCCTATTTAGAGTGCGCCACTCAGATGTAGGAACATTGGGTCATCCGCAAGATGTTTATATTTACGTCACAATCCGTCCCAACAGGACTGCAATCTCAACCTTTTGTCAATTTGCTTAAGAGTCTCAGAATAGTCGACAGCGAGGCGAGACCCCACTACAGAATATTACTGTGCTATTAATTTTTTTTGTGCTGTGTATTTGGATTTAGTCTAGCTGTGGAGTGATTAATGAGTGTGCATTGTAGTGCCGGGCGGGGCCCCGTACGGAGTGTTCCCGGCATCAGCAGCGGGACAGCTGTACGCTCCACCACCATCGTATGACCAGGCGCTGGCGGCACATCATCCTCCGCTAAATATTGGCCAACAGGTAATACCACCATCAATCACGTTACGCTTAGTTACATTTTTTTCCATTAACTGGAAACTGTAAGATTTCCTCGAGGTTTTTCCTTATCACTTCCATTGGATTAACATAAATATGTGGTAATAATCTATATCGGGGGTTTGTAAACTTTTTTTGAAATGAAAATGACAAAGAGTGGCGTGCTTCCAGTGCCCCTCTACCTAGGGGCAGGGGTACCTATACCTACTACCCTCTCTACCTCAGAATTTAAGTTGAGAAAGTTGATGTATACAGCAAAACTAATGCATATATGGAAACAACATCAATACACATTGTTTGCATCATTTAAGGATGATACTTAAAGAAACTTTCTATAGGTAATTACCTAATTATTATGTCTTGTTTTTGATATTTTTCTACAAAATTAATGTCTCCCTCCAAAAGACACTGAAATATTCTTTCGCAACATCATTCGACGCAAACTCGAGCTTAAGTTGTGAGCTTAAGGCTGGTGTGTCGAGTAAGAGGAAGAACACATTGAGATGGTTCGGGTGTGTGGATCGAATGAAAGAAGAAAGACAAACAAGACAGATATATAATGCAAATGTGAAAGACTGAGGAAAGTATGGTTGGATCAAGTGAATGATATTCTGAAATAAGGAAATGTAAAGTCAAAAAAAATCTTAGAATTTGTATGGTTGGAGAAGAAGCTAAGGATGTGTATTGAGATAGGAAAGTCTGGCGCTCTATTGTCTACCCCAACAGGGAAATTGTATGACACTATGTATGTACAAACTCAAAAATTTTACATGTAAAAAATAACACAACTTATATTTTATGTTGTAAATTATGTTGAAGTTTCATGGACCTTCATTATTTTGACACTTGCTCGCACGCATACCACTCGACTACTGGGGCTTACGTACCATAATTTGAGGACCGTTGATCTAGATATTTGCTCAAACATCGGAGGCTGCATTAGTGGCGCCAATCCAATATGCATCGTGAATATATTTGTTATCGATATCCTGATTTTATACATTGTATATTTTGATAGAAGGAAATGTAAAAAGTCAAGATTTGTATGGAAAAGCCACGGAAAGTGACCGAGTGTTACATATTGTGGTGTGTGTGTGTTACAGATGTATAGTCCGGCAGCGGCGATGTACGCAGCGGCCGGCTACCCTGGATATATCGGCTACCCGGTGCAGTACTACCCATACTACCCCACATCGGCAATGCAGCCTTCCATTCAGCCACTCAGGCCCACCATCATGATCCCCGTGAGTATATCGGTGGAATATTACATGACCTGCTGTGCAAACTCAGAAAATTTCAACCATAATGTATGACTAAATTATGGTTGAAATTTTCTGGGCTATCGCAGACTAAAAACCATTTTCTTACAAGTTTAGTTGTGTACCCCACTTCAACTCACACTGCTATGTAAGCCCCCGCCCCACCCCCCATCCAGTGTGAATTACACTGGATGGGGGCAGGGGCAATTCTCAGAATTAAAATTTTGTAAAAGAGAAAAGTTGATAATTTATAGAAACGTTAAAAATAACAGTTACGCAAAAAAATCTGAAATTATAATTTTATTATATCCTTTTTACATTCTTTCCTTTACATTGTTTTTTATCGGTGGGATTCACATACGATAAAAATGTTGCAATATTTGGATAATGAATCATTGTGCATAAGGAGAACCCTGAAAATGTAACAACTCGCAGGCGCGGCGCATAAAACACCGGTCATCCCTCCCGCCGCCAGTCAGCCTGTACGTGGATCCGTTATTTGTGGGAAAAATTTGGAACTATTTGAATTCATATTTCCTTTTATGAAAAACATTATGAAATATGCGCTTTTTCCAATTATCAGTAGAATTTATTACTAAAAGTCCATTTCGAAACTTAGAATATGGCAAAAAATTCAAATTATCTTTGTTCTAATTAACCTACTTTTACTGTATCCCTATTTAAAAAAAGTAACTGACTAACGGAAACTTCAAAATTCTATTTTTACTGTAGGCAGTTTGCTTCACACCGCAAAGCATAAAATGAACCAAATTAATGCTATAAATGTGAATCCATGTACGTAATTATAAAGTTGTGAAAATTCAGACTTTCCTGCATTTGGACACAGGATTTTTGGTACCTTCCATATTTCAGCTTTTAAATTACAATATTTTGAACCTTATTTGTGTCGCAATAACCGCATCACTTCTCTCGTGCGTGAAATTTGTAAAGTGTAACATATAATATGTGTTGTGTGCGTTTCAGAATGGGTTCGAAGCTGGTGCGAGATTTGACGGAGTGGCACAGCCGCTGCTGCCCCCGGCACCCCCAGGCGTGCCCCCCTCTCCCGCACAGCTCGCCGCCATGGCTGGACATCAGGTACTGTGCCCTGATCATTTCATCCGCTATTTGACTTGTGGTAGTTTGTAGGGACAGCTGGACAGCAGTTACGGGTTTAGAACCTAATTTATTTTAAAAAGTTCTCAGTCCAGTGGTTTTCACTTCAGACCTCTTTCTAGTTGATTGAAAGAGCATACCACATGACAATAAACTGATTAGGTTGTACTGTAGACAACCTAAGTGTGATACAATACAATACAAGCCGTGTTGACCCATTGTGTTAGTGCGTTATTTCTCAACCTTTATAGCCTTGCGACGCCCCAAAAGATAAAAATATATAATCGAGACTTCGCAACCCCCCTGCAAAATAATATCTCAGCTTAATATCTTGTTGACATGGATTCAGAAATGTTTTACTTGCACAAAGATGATAAGCCTTATGTAAGATGGTAAGGATATGTACTGGACTAACATTCAAACTGAACAGTTTGAATGTGCCGCGACCATGTGTATGAGCCATAAGGCCAAATCATGAAGCTGCCCTGGGTGGTGACATGAAATCCACAATGTGGCACTAATTAGATTTGTCCCATACACCACACCCGCCCCGCCCCGCCCCGCATAGCCCCGCACAACATGTTCATATGTGATCATGCGCTAATTATAATTATTTTAAATAGATTTTAGTTTTTCTCAGAAAATATGTTATTTTTCTTTTGTGCACATATGTTATTTTTATTTTCACAACTCCCCCCATTATATTGCACCACGACCCCCCTGGGAGTCACAGCCCACAGTTTCAGAAACAATGTATCAATGCATTATTGTGAAACCATCATTATCTCTCTATAGTCTCCATCAGGAAGGTTGGGATACAGTAAAATGCCTTTATCCAGACCAGTACACAGCCCGGCACTTCACGTCCTCCCATGTCAGGCCATGACAGCGAATCTCCTTATCGTAACACCAGTGTTATTATTGCTGAAATAGATTGGGTTATGTATTGAGGATGCTGACTAAGAGTAAGAGCTATGTTCTATCACTCACTAGGGTTGGATCCCTTGAATTGGACACTCGTGTTACACCATCCACTGGGGACATGATTGGAAGGTATGCAGATCTGGGCCGTGACAGCCTGTAAAGCAACCTAGATGAAGATATTGCGGAGAGTGCTCTCTAAATGGCGCTGTATAAATTGTCCTTTTATTACTATTATTATTCGATTGATTTATGCATGACCTTGATTGAGTAAAACCACCGGCACCTCCTGAGGACAATCACAGTTGTTATCCTGTTAAAGGGTCAATTAAGAATTGATGTCTAATGATGATATTATTATGTCAGGTGGCATTATCACAGAAGAAAGGCTCATTCCTGGCGGGCAGTGCTGACGGGGGCTACACCTTCTGGTAGGGGTGTCCTCAGCAACCTCCATCACCACCATCCTCAGCCCCGCGTCGCTCGCAGTGACACCGTGACCAGCGTATGAGTGCGTGTGTGTCACCTTTCCACGCTGCACATCACCGGCCCTCATTTTTATATGTTATATTCTTCCCGAAGGAACTTCTATACTAAATAAATATTGAATGAATCAAAAGAGAAATGTTACAGTGGCAATAACTTGAAGTTAGGATTCATTTTATTTCATGGTGTGGTATTATCAACAGAAAAGACTAACTATAAGGTGCAATTTATTCCTTTACCCTCACTTCACGTGTGATTTTATAACACAGACAAGTCACCAGACAGTTGCGTAACTAATTGACCATTAGAGGGTTACATCACTCGAAGAGAAAGCATTGTGACTTCTTCATAATTCTGAAATGCAATTACAAACTCATCTCATTTAGAATTATAAGTGAATACCAAAAAAAAAAAAAAAAACAAAAAAATTACGGAAAAATTAATTATCCAAAATGTATGGTCAAGCTATCGGTATCCAGTGAACAGTGAAAATCCACTTTCTAATTTTATTACTTTTTTATATGACTTGTATAATCATCAACTTCCTTCAAGGATAACACCTTTCACCTTAAAGAAGTCCACTACTGTTCATCGTAACAGAACAATATTTGAATATGTTAAAAAGTTTATGTTAAAAATAGTTTATTTGCTGAATAAAACAGTTGATATTGAAATGCTTAAATTTAAATTCATAATAAGGATAACGACCTCTGTGGCCTAGTCAGTAAGAATTCTGGATTGTATCCAGGGTATCGCGGGTTCGATTCCCATTGGAACTCAGGTTTATTAACTTCTCCGTGCGTACCGCCCCAACCGTGGGGCCCTGAAATACTGATTCAGATAGCGTATGGCCCCGCGGTTGGGGCGCAGTGATTATTTTTCGAATATTCCCAAATCACGTCGGGATTTGGACTACCGATGACATCTATTTATGATACCACACAATTAAATCATTTATCGGCTAGTTACATATTTTACCAACTGAACAAACAATGTTTTAAAATTTTAAAAATAACTTATTACTCGAGAGGTTAAAAATGATTCCAGTCTGGTTTTCACATAAGGCCTCTTTAACGACTTGTTTAGTTTGAAGAGATTGCCTGCCAAATTGTTCTGTACACAACACGGAAGTGTTGTACAATACAATGTTCAGATTTTCGTATTTAGTTCTACAGTTATTTTGTCCTTTTGAAACTTACCCTGAATGTGTCGAGATACCTGGTATATTGATTGTAATCAACGCAACTATTTCTGTAATCATTATAAGACGATTTTACAAGTTTTCAATCTGTATAATTTAAGATGTATCTTTAGAATTTTTGTTATCCTACAAGGTTTAGATAGTTAAATATTTTGTATACATTCAAAAGTACCCATCGTGAAGTTAGAGAATAGGGCCCGGTGTGTGTGTGTGTGTGTGTGTACAAGTGTGCCTGATTAATGTCCAGAGTGTGGGACGTGCGTGTATGATCTGAATGTATGTGTGTTTGTGCGTGAGCGCTGTGCAATGTTATAATAACTTCTCATAGGTTAACTTACTCTACTGTCTAATACTTTACTACTCCCTGTGACCGGGACGGCCGCGGACGGCCCCCTATCACTCGCCTCTCCCCCTCGATATCTGCCACTGTGTGCCATACTTATATATGTCACAGTGGAAGTGGATTGTGCGTACACCTTTACTAAAGTATGCACTGAATGTAGAAGAAATCATTTGTTTGAAAATAATAAATCCATATACACTAGATATTGTTATACCCTCTCTAGTGTTTAACATTTACTAACTGGAGTTGATGCGAGTGCATTTAAAATAAACGATAAAAAAAGTCTTAACATTTTTATTTATTGCGGCAAATCAAAGAGTAATGACGTACAGAAAGCGCCATTTTACTCGCATTTACAATTCCGAGTTTCGCGTTTCCAAGTACAAGAACCGCAGCTGCACATGGATGTTCGTATTCTAGAATATTCACTAACGATGAACAGTGACGGTACAGTTTCAATAGAAAATGTGAACATTGTGTTACACATTCATTGATTACTTTAGTGAAGGTGGACATTCGCTAGTAATAATTTACATTCTCTAACCATCCGCTTTCACTGTGATTTGTATAATGCCTTTGCCAATATTTATACAGCATTTTAAACGAATTTCAAGTTATCAATTGATAGACATAGCTTTGCCATAAATATCCTCAAATGAATGACATCTATATTTCTATGTATTCATATATAGCCATAAATATAAATGAAATACAATATTTTATTACAAAAAAAAAAACCAGTGTCATTTAGACTAGAATTCCATAGTTGTTGATCAATAATAAATTTGAATGGACAACTGTTTTGGCTTATCAGTTCAGTTGACAGTTGACAAAGGCCTAATAAGCTGACTTAAAATTAAGCTGATAACACTAACTAATATCATGAATTTTAAAAAAGATATTCCGTTCGCTTTGTAGTGTCATATTGATTTTTTGGTCTGCATCTTCTTTTTGTTCCACGCCATTTGGCTCTATCTGCTGCTGTTTGCTCCCTGTTGTGCTGAGCATTCATGTTTTTAAGCGTCTCACGCAGTATGACCTTATATCTTTTGCACTGCCCACCACCGTGCTTTCTTCTGCCTTCAAGAACCAAGTAATTGTGTTAAGCGAGGAATTATCTTTATTTATATCTAATTGTATTAAATCCATCAACCACAGAGGCAAATGACCTAAATCTCAATCGTCAAGTATATTTTTTCCGTAACATCCAAAGTCCTGGTTGTGAACATATATGTATTAGTATCCCTCGAGAGGCGCCGGCCGCGGCCAACATCCGACTTAGCTAGATGAAGAGACACGGAATGTGACAAGCGAAAGAAGAATCTGCAATGGTGATGCGTGACACAATGACATATTTAATTTAATACAACTTAGACACTAAGTAATGTTATATATAAATATATATACAATACATCTGTATAATTATTGTAATAATAATAATCGCAAATAAATTCATACCGAATAGCGAATTTATCATCACATTATATTCATTATTATTATACATTTGTTTTGTTTTCTTTTTAATTTTTTTTTCAAATGTAAATTTTAATTGTATACAAATCTCAGTACAGGGGTGTGCAAAGGGATTTTAAATTACTAAGCATAAACTAAGTTTGTAAACGATTATGAAGTTCCAAGAACGGTTGTTCAGGATATTTCAGTTGTGTCTGTCATTTGGTCAGTCCGAAGCATTCGGACTATTCCTCTTGTGTATCGTCCTTCCACGCTAGGACAAGATAAAGATTGCCGTGATGGTGGCCAACCTCCGATAGGAGACGGGACCTCCAGTAGAGTATTATTTTAAGATTCCTTTGTAAACAAAACTTATTCACCATATTCTACGACAACCTCTCTCTAATCTAGTCGGTAGAATGCTAAACTTCCACCAGAAGGTATCGAGTTCATTAGCTCGGACACTTGTACCTCCTAGATGTGATTTGTCCTCTATCAATATGCTGGAAATTTATTTTTATGATTTGTCACATATTTCCTTTGCGGTAATAAAAAAAACTAACGAAAAAACAGCTTATTTTGTTCAATCTTCAAAATGACACCAAAAATATTTGGAAAAATAATGTTTTAATATAATATACATTCAGCACTTTTGTAATGGTCCGAGAAATATGAAACTACCTTCCCTGCACCCAATATTATATTTAAAAAACAGCCGTTCAGCTAAGTCCATGCAAAGCCAGCCGATAATGTACACGTTATATGCAAAATTACTGAAAGAATATCAATTAAAATTCCTTTAACCACGTCCCTGTCTGTACCTCTGTATACATAAAACATGTTAATGGTTCCACTCAGATATTTCTTAGCGTTGATTACACGTGATGTAGCGTATTAAACGTGTGAAACACGCTTCACTCAAGCTCTATGTGCCTTTAGGACGGGAAGTTTCTTGTATCGAAACACTTTACACGAGGACAGAGGATTTGGCCTCATTTTTAAATATTTTTTTTAAAAGCTAGATTTAGAAGTCAATCAGATTTCAGTGCCTCAATTTTACACTTCACAGACTTCATAAGAAAGACTTGTAAAATAGATATTGTTGAACTCTGTCAACTCCGCAGGGTGTTGATATGCAAGCAAAAATGTCTCGATTGTATTGAATCAATTTAAAACAACACACATATCCTTGTTAAAAAAATACGTATTTATTTACCCTTTGCACTCGGATTTTTTTTTTTTTTTTAGAATACATTGTTAATATCTCTGAACAATTTAAAGTATGATTGCATTGCTTTTTTAAGGCAATTTTTGTGCATTCAATGGAATTCCAAAAGAACCAATAGATCTATAATTGATGAATTCAGGGTTTATACCGTTACGATCTCCGTGGCTTGGCAAGTGTCAGTATGTACATGTTTATGATCAGGGCCTTCGGGTTTAGACTTGCACCAATTGAATACAGTTTTTTTAATGATAAATTACAACACTATATAATGTCATCTTAATGAAAAGGGTCAAATGTGGTTTCAATAATTTAGACTGACAAATTAATTAGTCCCCTTAGTGAAAATTTATTACAAATATAAGATGACCTCAGTTGGTAAGACACCTGTCTTTTAACCTGGGGCTTGCGGGTTCGAGTCCCGTTAAAACCCAATTTATTTTTAAAATGGCTACAGTCTGGTTTTTAAGATCCCTGACATATTTTCTGTTAGTTGGAAGAGGTTATACTGTATAGCAAAATTGCAATACAATACAATATCCATTATAAACTTCCAAAAGGTTTTTTTGATATCCGTAATTTAAAAAGGTCAACTCTTCAATATTGGTGTTTTATTTTGTGATATTTACCATCTTATTTTACATTCTTGAAATGTCTTCCTTAAAAAAAGTTAAGTTTCTTTTGCACTGAAACAACAAAAAACTTAAACTAGATTACAATCGGTTTCTCGAAAGAATGCCAGAATCTCAAAATTGGAATATTTATCTCGTGAAGGCATTTTTATGTTTCAAAACAAATATTCTATATTGATCGAATAAGTTAAAGCCCGAGGTCTGGTGCCGGCTGGTCTGGCTTCGTAACGTTTACAGTCAATTAGCTGAAAGCACTGGGAAAAGAAGTGTCTGACTGGGACCAGGCTAGATAGAGTTACTCTGCAGAAGTGTAGAAGTAGAGTTGTGAAGGAAGAGATAAGAGTTGTACGACATTAGAAGACATTTATTATCGTATTACGGAAACCCGATTATTGTTTTTATTTTAACTTTTTATTGATATATTGAAATTGTTGTTACAGACTCATGTATTGGATTGAATTTCATTGAAAAAAAAAAGGCAGACTTTTATGACAAATATATGTTTTTTTTTATTAAATAACTTGTTTTATTTCAACTGCCCTCCTTTATTTTCAAGATGTAAAGTTGATGTCCTACACATGTCTTGGTCCCGGTATGTGATGGGAGGAAGAAGCTAATCTAAGGGCCGCAGCAACTTCTTTCCTGTTCTTGCATTCAACTTGTATATATTTCTTTTTAATGTGGACTTCTGTATGCTGATGATATGGTTATAATTGCTAAAAATATTCAAACACTCGAGGTGCAAACTAATCATTGATGTGTTACGTGTCACATCACTAGTTGACACGGCAGCCATGTTGTCTATTGTCATAACCGTGCCGAGTCTCAAATACTCTTAATTAAATCTTGTTTAATTTTATCAATCCTCTTATTATAAATAACACAACAAAAGATAAACCTATTTAAACAAGGCATATGTGCAGAATTTTGCAGCGAACATTTGTACGATAGAAACGTCACCAGCCTTTACATACGTGCAACCACACCATTGCCCTGTTGGGTTAAGCAGAGAGGACAGAATGCCATGCTAGCCTTTACACAGTAAAATATTTATAAACTGAGCATTTATTTATTTAACACTTCATTGTAAGTACAATCTGGCGGGCTTATTGCAAGGCGGCAATCTCTTCTAACCAGACAAAATTAAATAAAGGAAGTTACATGGTCGCAAAAAATGATTCATATTTATGAACATAAACAAATTAAAGTAAAAGTGACTTGGAAATTAAGATTTTTTCAGCTGGTTAAATCATGCCAAGGATGGAGCAAGTCTAAAATTAATTTGTAACTGGTTCCAGAATCTCACTGCACGGACAGTAAAGGACAACGTAAAAAAATAAGAGAGGTGAACTGGGAAGGCCAATAAACAATCTTGGTCTGAGCGCAATGCTAGTCCATTACCAGAAAGACGCTATAAATATTTCGTTATACGTGTATAAATGCTGGCATATGCATACATGTTTCTGTCACAAATTTTGACATACAAAAATTCCTAAAATCAATAAGACAGCCACCACATCTGGTTGTCTAAGACATTCATACAAACATACCATCACGCCGCCATTTCCCTGTCGGGATAGGCAGAGAGGACAGAACACCAGACCTTCCTATCTCGACATACATCCTTCGCCTCTTTCACATCCATATACATCTCATACAACTTCTATGATTTCTCTTTTTATGTTTCCTTTCAAAATATTAATTTGATCCAAGCATGCTTTCTTTGGTCTTCATCTCAGATCTGTACTGTATATCTGTTTTGTTAATCTTTCTTCATTCATTTGTTCCACATGCCCAAACCGTCTCATCTTACTCACTTCATTCCATATTTTGTCATACATTGTCACTCCATGTATTCTTTTACATACATACATTTCTACAGCATCTATTCGGCTCCTATCAGTTTTTTCCCCAAACATCAATTTACACCAAAATACTCTATGATCTGGAATAAAGTTGAAATTGATCAGACCCGTGTCAGAACAATGAAGATTTATTTATAGTGCAGTCAGACATGAGAACCTTACAAACCAATAAGAAAATATCTCAGAGATAGGGTCAGAAAGTCTCACAGAGGATACTGTCAGATGAAACAGGAAGAGATTACGGTACTGGCATGATCATATGTTTTAAGATTGGTAATGACAGAATCCCATACATATGACATCCCTACAAGGAAATCACATGACAGGAAAGCTGCCTAAAAGATGTATAGACAGCTGGTGCTCTACTTCCCAACAATGATTTTTACAACATAAATGATCCATGATCTAAATTAGAGGTCTCCAAACTTTTTAGCCTAAGGGCCACACCGACTCCACTAAGTCCCAAGAGCCAAGACCTATAGTTCGGAAAATCTAGGATGAACCGTATGACAGCTCACAAATTTGCCCCAATATAACCTTGTAACGATGTTCAGTAATTTTAATTATTTTATCAACTTTAATATAAGCCTCGATTCTAATAAATAGCAAGTTATTTAGGTAAATACATTACATAAAACTAACAATAATGACAAACTAATACATCTTGTCACAAATTAGCAAAAATGTGGCAGTTTGTTAAAATCAAATAATATTTGGTGACGTTTGTCAAAAGTCACTACGTTAGTCTGCATAGGCTAGGGATGGGGTATACGATAATTGGATTTTCAAGAATCGATTTTAATTAAATGTTCGTAATTAGTACTAATTCATAGTGGATCTTGGCCTATTTATTTATTTAACACTTTTATTGCAATACAATCTGACAAGCTTATTGCCAGGTGGCAATCTCTTCCAACCAACCAGACAAAAGTAAATGAAGCAAGTTACGTGGTCGCATAAATCATTCAAATGACTATCCATCCCCACGAAATCCATAAACATATACACGAGAACATGCCCACGAATCCCACAAAGACGAACAATTACCCGAACATTATTTTTCATATAAAGTGAGATATCATCAATCAAAAGGAAAGGAAAGGATGGTGGAGAGGAAAGGAAAAGAAAAATCAGGAATGAAACACGTTATTTTACTGACTAGATTGGAAAGACGCTGAAAATTTTCGGCGAGATAAGAGGGTGCGTGTGACAGTTAAGGATATTATACAATAGAGACAGTATGTGAATTTGGCGTCTATTTCTAACATTCAACCAGTTCAATGCCTTCTGGTATGAAGTTATATGATCGTACTTTCGTAGGTTGAAAATAAATCTTAGACACACATTTTGAAGACGCTGTAATTTGTCCAGCTGTTCCTCTGTAACATACGTCCGCATAGTCCAGAATCGGAAAGAGCAGAGACTGTACGAGTAAAATTTTGGTTTTAGTTGGTAGGAATCTTTGCAACAATTTAAGGGAATGAAGGCTGAAGAAGATCCTTCGGCTCTCCTCATTTATTTGATCTCGCCATGAGAGAGTGTTATCTATTAGCACTCCTAGGTTTTTAACAGTTTTATGTAATGGTATGATAGAGCCATCAAGTAATATTGGAGGAAGTAAGTCAGTGTTGAATTTACCGAGAAGCTGAGGGCTGCCAATGAGGATCGCTTGAGACTTCTTAGGATTTATGAGTAAGCCATGCTCCCCAGTCCACTCCGAGATCGATTGAAGGTCCGCATTTAAATTGTTCAAAGCCGCGTGAAAGAAATTTGGATCAAAATGAATATATATATCTGCTGGTCATCCGCATACAGATGATAAGAACATTTAAGAGACGATGTTATTGGGTTGATGAATATAGAAAAAAGGAGTGGAGAGAGAATTCCACCTTGGGGAACGCCTGCAGAGAGATCAGTCCATTCAGATATACGCTCTTGGTATTTACAGGATTGTTGTCTTCCCTTTAAATAGCTCGAAAACCAAACTATGACCGATTCAGAGAATCGTAATGAACGCATTCGAGCCAAAGTCTACAGTATTGAATGCATTGCTGAAATCCAGTAGACATAACAATGTCAGCTGCTTAAAGCTCATTCCACGTCTCACGTCATCCGTGATCTTGACCAGTGCGGTAGTGGTACTATGTCCCGGACGAAATCCTGACTGCAATGGATTAAACAATTCAAATTGATTAAGGTGGGAGTCAATTTGTATATGAACAATTTTTTCAATTACTTTGGATAGTGTGGGCAGAATAGATATGGGCCTAAAATCCTTATATGACGTGGGTGAGTCAATTTTCGGGATCGGAATAATTAGAGCCCTCTTCCATACACTAGGAAA
This sequence comes from Odontocerum albicorne, assembly GCA_949825065.1. NCBI lineage: Eukaryota > Metazoa > Arthropoda > Insecta > Trichoptera > Odontoceridae > Odontocerum > Odontocerum albicorne. Next base: position 8,243,408 of record OX463867.1, read on the forward strand.
GCTGCTAGTAGACAAAGAAAAATGTATAATATGTGTTATGATAGGAAGAATAACATCGATAATGAAGGAGATGAATACAATCGAAATATTGTCGTCATCCATCGCTTTTGAGGATATAGTCAAAAGAATGCGACGGACCTCACCTACATCAACCTCCGAAAAGTGGAGCTCAGGAACATTGGGTCGAGGCATTACATGAATTTTTCGGAGAGTATTCTCCTTTGTGTTAATGTCTAAACTGAGTGATGGTGTTGCAAAATGTCTGTTAAGGTTATTAACATCTAATGTGAAGTTACCTGAGGTGTCCGAGAATTTGACACCCATCGAGTTCAGGATCTTCCACCGATCTTCCAGGCTGACAGTTTTGAAGGGTGTCAAAATAGTGTTTTCTTTTTGCATTCCGACATAATTGTGTACATTTATTGCGAAATCGTCGAAAAATTTCCCATAGTTGATCATTGGGATTAGATTTGAAGTTTTTTTTCGCTTTGTCACGTCTAGTCATGCTTTTTTTAATGTCGTCAGTCAGCCATGGGGCAGGTCTATACTTTAAGTTAGTAAGTTTAAGTGGAGCGTGTTTGTCGCAGAGCTCTAGCAAAAACGTGTTGAATAGATTTATTTTACTATCTATATTATCCAATTGTTCGATGGCCGCCCAGTCAACTTCGCTTGCGTCGGAAAATAAGGCGTCCCTTTCGACGCGTCCAAAGCTTCTCAGGAATTTTCTCTCTTTTGAGAGTTTCGGAGCGTGGTTGATCAGTGATATATATATCAAATCATGATGCGAGAAGCCTGGAGCATCAATTTATCCATGAGTGCGAACTGCAGAGGGATTTGAGGTAATAATTAAATCTAGAAGGCTTTGGGAATTTCTTGTTACATGTGTACAGTTTAGGGGCATTATTGAGAGGTTCATTGACTGTACGATTCTCAGGAGTTGATCAGATCGGCCGTCATTTTTTTTAAGGCACGTATTGAAATCTCCCATTATGAGAGTGGTATTGAAATTAGGTGTATGATCTTCAAGAAGTTTTTCTAACTCGTCAAAATAATTATTATTAGGACAGTATACTATATTACTCTGATGAGATATTTAATGAAGTTGTAGTGAAGGGATATAAATAAATATTCTGGGCCTCCAGAGTAAGGAGCTTGGGATTGACAGATGATAGAAAAATTTATATTATTCCTCAAATATATGCAGACTCCTCCTCCCATTCTCCCCACCCTGTCTCGCCGAACTAGATGGAATCCTGGAAGAGAAAAAAGTGAGTTTGATAGTGATGGTTTCATCCAGGATTCGCTAACCAGCAGGGCATGGACAGGCTGGTCATGAAATGAGGTGAGCAGCTCAGAATAATGGGCGGGTATGCTTTGGGCATTTATATGGCATGCGTGAAAGTCATTGTTAGCTGTAGAGAAAGCAGAGCGGAGATGATTATTAAAAAGTAATGGCGGGTTTGTATCAGCGAAATCTGAAGAGTCTGAAGATGACGTGTCCAATGTAGATAGGAATTCAGGAAAGGGTGAGGGAGTAGATAGAAGAGTATGAGAATTAGGTAGAGTTATGGAATCATCGGGAGATAAGGGGGGTGATGACATTAAATATTTGTTCAAAAAAAAAAAACACAAAATAAAATGAATCAACGAAAAAAAAAAACAAGCTCAGAAACACAAAGCCAAGAAACAGCAAATTTATTCCACTGTCACGCGTCTAGTTGATTGAAGGTCACAAATAAGAAATAAAAACAAGCACAAAATTCGAAAAAAAGAAAAATTACAAAAGCTTTATAGACTTACAATGCAAGTCATTAAAAATACATACTATACAAATACAGAGAGAGAAAGGAAACAAGAAACAAATACAAAAGTAACACTTAACGTAGTTCAGGCAAGTGAAAGAGAGAAAAAAGAAAATATGAATATATTTCCACAGCTACAGTATAATGTAATCAATAAGAGAATACCTAAATTGAGTGTGGATTGCTTCAAGTTATAAAATGGAAGGTGTTAATCATGAAAAAAAAATAGCAATAGATTAACAAAAAAAGAAAACAGAATGTTAATATAGGCAAGTCAAAATAATAGGATAAAGAAAACAGTTTAAAGGCAATATACAGCGGCAGGAACATAGCTCGATAGTACAATGGGTAAAAAAAAAAAATAAAAAACAATGAATAGTTTGAGTCACTGACATTTGTTCCCGCCATCAAAAATGTAAGGTATATTATGTGAAAAATGTAAGGTATATTATTGTTTACTATGAGGTGCTGAAACCTGGCGATTCCATTACGGGCGATCGGTATCGGCTACAATTAATTCGTTTGAGCCGTGCATTGCGAGAAAAATGGCCGGAATACGAGCAAAGACATGATAAAGTTGTTCTTCTTCATGACAACGCTCGGCCTCATGTCGCAAAAGTCGTAAAAAAATATTTGGAAACGCTCAAATGGGATGTTTTACCGCACCCGCCGTATTCCCCGGACATTGCTCCTTCTGATTACTGGTTGTTCCGAAGGATGCAGCACGATTTGGCAGGTCACCGGTTCACTTCTTTCGTAGAAACCGAAAATTGGCTCCAAACTTGGATCGCCTCAAAAGACGAGTTATTTTTTCGAGATGGAATTGGAAAATTGCCTGAGAGATGGGAAAAAGTAGTAGCTAGTGATGGACAATATTTTAATTGATCTGTTCATTCATTTTGTTTGGAAATAAATGCATTTTTGAACACAAAAAAACGGATCGAACTAATTTGTACACCCAATATTTGTTTCATTAATCTTTCTGCATTCATGTTTAATATCTTCTTCTTCTAGATCTTGCGATCTGTTTAAACGGGATTTCAGTTTTGGTCCTGTGACGAAGATGTCCAACTTTCTCTCCATCTCTTTGGTGGATGTCCCGGTGGTCGACGGCCCTCTGGAATCTCGTGCATTACAATCTTAGGTATTCTCGCGGGGTCCATCCTCTCAACGTGGTCCCTCCAGAATCGTCTTCTCTGCCTGCTCCATCTCACGATGTCCTCAATGTTACAACTCCTGCGATTTCCTTATTAGGTATCCTATCTCTAAGGGTTCTACCTACGATAGGCGCAGTGTTTTGATTTATGTTGTTCTGAGGAGGTGTTTCGTACTTACAGAGTCTGCTCTTGCTTCGATCCCGTAAGTCATAACAGGTCTTATGCATGTTTTGTATATTCTGACTTTGCTTTCCACCAACATATGTTTATTGCCCCAAACAGTGTTCCTCAGACATCCGAAGATAACTGCTGCTTTATTGGTCTTCTTTGACTTCATTATACAGATCGTTGCAGCTAGATATCTCCACACCCAGGTATTTAAACTTCATGACCTGTTCTATGGGTTTATCGTCCACAACCAATTTGCATCTAAGAGGCTGTCTGGATATTGTTAGACATTTTGTTTTGCCGACGGATATCATCATGTTATATCTCTCAGATGCAAGATGGAAGCTATACAGCATTCGTTGTAGATCGTCTTCGCTTTTTGCTAGTATAGTTGCGTCGTCAGCATAGCATACCACGCTGATGAGCTTTTTGCCCATCCTATATCCGAGATGCGACCTCCTCAATGATCTTGTTCATGATCAGATTGAAAAGAAATGGACTGAGACTATCGCCCTGTTACAGCAGGTATCTCTTTAGATAGTTCGCCATCCACTTTAATTCTTGTTTTGCCATTGGTGTTTAGATCTTGTATTGTTTTTATTATAGATGGCGATACACCCTTCTCCAACAGGATATCAACAATGTCTTTTAGAAGCACTCTGTCAAACGCCTTAGTAAGTCGACAAAGCACACAAAGGCTTATTGTACTCTATAGATTTTTCTTTTATCTGTCTTATGATGAAAATTGCGTCAGTTGTATTTGTTCCTCCTGAACCCTTGCTGTTCCTCCCTGTTTGTAATTGTGCGTTCTAATTTCTTTTTCAATATTGCTGTAAACAATTTCAGCACAGAACTCAAAAGGGAGATCCCTCTATAGTTGTCACGGTTGTTTTTACTTCCTTTCTTAAATATTGGTATCGTTATACTTGTGTGCCATTCTTGTGGTATACTGGAATTTTCCAGGACGCCATTGAACAGTTTATGTATTTCTGTAATTAAATTATTTCATCATCTCGTTTGATATGCCGTCTATGCCAGGGGATTTGCGATTCTTTAAGTTCCCTATTGCTGATGCTACTTCCAGTACTGTGAGTGTATCTGGTGTTGTCACTTCTATGTTATGGGGGTCATGTTGCGCTTCATCTTTATACAGATTTTCAAAGTACCTTTCCCAGTCTTCCGTTGTAATTTTGGACGTTTGAATATATTCATTAACTGGTTTCTTCTGGTTTTTACCATCTTCCAGATCTTTCTCTGTGCTCCATACAGGTCGTGTTCTATATCGTTAGTATACTTGATCCAAAAGTCCTTCTTTACTCTAGCTATTTCACTGTTTACTCGGTTTCATACTATTTTGTATCTATTGTGTTCCTCTGTTGATGGATTGCTTCTATAACTTAAGTAACTCTGCTTCTTTTCCTCTGCCAGTATCTTTATTTCATCACGGAACCATGGTTTATTGTTTCTGATTCCGTAAAGATTTACTTTTCTTTTGCCAAGAGCTTCAGAAGCTGCATTACATATATTTGACGTAAGTTTATTCCAAGCACTGTCGACGTCGTCATTTTGTATATCAATGGGGCACGAGTTTATCTTCTCATTTATTCTATTACTATATAGATACTTCATGTTTTATATGCCCAAATCATCTCAGAGTGCTTTTCTTGATTTTACTTAACACGTTCCGCGCCGCGTAGGTCACCGGTGACCTACCGTGTTTTTGACCAGGGCGCCACATAGGTCACCGGTGACCTACGTGTTTTTTTTTTTATAAACAGTCCCAGTGCGCCAGCGGTCACATTTACTACGAATTTTAACATTGAATGTGACCTATACGGCGCCTCTGAATATAATGCACATAAAAACTTCCAAAATTTTGTTTGAAAATGCAATTATTTTTAATAAACCTCCAGGTGTATGAAAAATAATATAACGGTTTATTTTTTTCAAGGATAAACTAGCCTCTACAATTAGGCTAGGGGGTATAGAAGAGATTCCAGGGATAACATAATGAATGGGACCATCCATTTGTCCCACTCTGGAAATTTATGAGGGTGCATTGTCTATGCAACATTGTGACCCTTTTTTTGGAGCTATTGTCTCAATAATCATAAGAGATTATTATGTTATGGCGTAACACTATAGCATATTACATAAATAAATAAAAAATATAATAAGTAATAAATTAGGCATGCTACAATTTGTTTCGACTACAAAAGTTAATGTTGTATATACATGTATTACCGTACGACGCCGCGTAGGTCACCGGTGACCTACGCTCACAATATCACCTAAAATCAGTTTATTTTTAAAAATAAATCATTATTTATGAAGCCTATATATGTATACATAATATAAACTATAATTTGTTTAGTGGCGCACGTACTTATTTTCTCAAAATGTACTGCGGCACGGAACGTGTTAATACATCACTCTTAAATTCCATTCATCCCTAATCATTTCATTGTGTATTCTATCATTAATTGTCACTTTATGTATTTGTCTCAAAGCATACATTTCTACAGCATTTATGTGGCTCCTCAATCTTTTCTAGGTCCAGGTGAAACATTTGAAAGTGTCTCACTCTCTCTCTTTTGCCTACCCCGACAAGGAAATGGCATGATGTTATGTTTACAATAAGTATTACTGTTATTTTGAATGGGGTGGAAAATTTTTAAGACTTAATCCATAAAAGTATTTATATACAATATTTCATATAAACAAATAAAAGCTGGGATCCTTTTTATGTATTTGTTTATATTTTAAAAACATAAACCCCAAACTGTTTTACCATTTCACATCAATTAAACAAGCCCCTGTATTCTATGCCACCCCTTTTAAGAGCTGCGATACTTGCATATATAGCTATATGCATTTGCCTCCACCCCAGGTCAGGGTGGGGGCAGTCAGGCTGTATTGATTTTGTCCGGACGAAGCGGAGTACGCTCCTTGTCCTGGACAGTCAGACAGCTTCCGTACTGCTTCAGAGATGCATGTATTTAAAAAATGAGACTTTTATGCGTAAATTTGAAGACTTTTACGCGTAAACTTGAGAGTTACGCATAAATTTGAAGGAGGTTTTTGGAGATGGCTTAAACAAAGGAGAAAAGGAGAGTTTTTGTTTGTCATACAATTTAGATTGACAGAATATTAATATTGACGAGTATTTTTGTTATTTAGTTTCCTTTTTTTTGTAAGAATATTTCTGTTTGGTGGGGTATTTTTTAAGTGAGTTTTTTGGAAATTTATTAATTTGTACGGAACTTATCAGCATATGTCTAGCGGACATATTGAAGAGTTTGGCCGGGATCCAACATGGTCAACAACATAGTCAACAACATGGTCAACAACATAGTCTCCAGTAATTGAGCTTTCAGGTTTATATGTAGATCCTCTGGAGAAGGCATTTAACCTGCAGTTAATTGGTTTTTTTTTTTAATTGAACTTACAAAAAGAAATGTTTTATACAATCTAATACGAGTATGAACCAACACTGACTTGTTTGTAATTTTTATTTGAAGTTGTTTATTTGAATTTTTAAAATAATTTTAAATATTATATTTATTTCAAATGGTAGAATTACATTCCCTTTATTCAAAATATCATACATTTGATCCACTCACATTTGAACTGTATACTTGTTTTGTTAGTCTTTCTTTATTCATTAGTTTCACATGTCCAAACCATCTCAGCATGCTCTTCTTCATCTTACTCAACACATCAGACTTAAGTAAGTCCAAATTCATCCTTAATCACTTCATTCAGTATTCCGTCAAACATAGTCACTTTAATTAATAATTATCATGTAGCAAAGGGGACTGAGTTAGCAACCCACAAATCCCCCCATTTAACCAAACCCTGTGAGTTTCACTCGGGGTTGAGGGGGGCTGGGACAATTTCCAGAATCCATGGCCGATCTCTGTATTGATTGCTAGAATCACGTCCTGTTGCCACTGGCTACACACCCACCTGCAACTCCCATATACCCCCATGCGCCCCCCAATATCAACAGTACTAACACAGGGTGATATAAATGTCACCATCTGATCTGATGTCTAATATTTATTTCTATAAACTTTTATTTACACATTTATTTAAGAAAATAATTTGATCACAAATTTATTTTCTTTAACGGCAATATAGTCCAAAAATCCATGACTTGGTAAATGAATCTTATAAAATATTCCATCCCATACAAAGTAGTAATACCAATTGTATACATAACATCATGTCATTTCCCTGTAAGGGTCGACAGAAAGGACAGAGCCAGACATTTCGACCATAAAATACTCGTACATTTCATTTCTCATCTAAATCCATACACCTTCAATTTCTCTGCTATTTTCCATATAATACATACTCGTATATACCATTACGTTGTTTCCCTGTTGGGATAGGAATAGAACAGAGCGTCAGACTTTCCTACATACATATCATTACGTTGTTTCCCTGTTGGGATAGGGATAGAACAGAGTTTCAGACTTTCCTATCTCAACACACATCCTTCATCTCTTTCACATACATACATACATCTCCAATGATTTCTCTGACTTTTTACGTTCTTTTCAAAATATTCTCTTGATTCCACCATACGTTACTTGGTCTTCCTCTACCACGTCTTCCCTCAAATTTTTTTTTTTTTTTGAAAGAATAGATATGACTGATGTCATAGGCGGAAAAAATACCTGCGTCATCCGAGGGGAGTAACGCAACGCAAGGTTCAAACCGGCGACCTTCTGCATGATAGTCCAGTGCATTAATGCGCAACCGTGCATCTTATATTTGCACTATATATTTAGTTTTTCTTCATTCATTAGTTCCACTTGACCAAACCATCTCAGAGTGCTCTTGTTCATCTTACTCAACACATCAACATTAAGTTCACATTCAGCCCTTCCTTCCTAATAACTTCTTTCCATGTTCTGTCATAGATGATTTATTTATTTATTTTCTCAAAACAAGCTTAGCCCAATTACTTTGAAAAATACAAGTGTTAAAATTAAAAATAAAGAAAAACTATATAGAATAAAAAAAAATTATACAAAATAAAAAATAATGCCCCTCCCAGTCTATTCTTCACAGTGGGTGCATTTCTGCACCATTTATTCGGCTTCTTTCAGTCTTTTTCCATGTCTATCTTTCATTCCCATACATCAAAGTAGGTATTAAAACACTGGTGTGGACTATCAGCAAATTTTGATACTGTCCGGTACAATAGAATCTCTAAGTCGTTTGAAAACCAATTGGTGCTCAAAACATTGTTTAATTCATTGATCCGTAGTAAACTAGAAAGCAATGCTTGCATTTGGAGCCCGGTGGGGGTGCAGAACTCACTCATGGTGGAGAAAGTACAAAAAAATATCTACGATATCTCTATATGAGAGAGTTCGGTGTCTATCCATGGCTTTATCATACTCAGTTCCTGCTGGGCATGCTCGGGTATAACTCCTTGAGCGTAAGAAGAGATGTGCGTCTACTGGTATACGTTGTCAGACTCGTTCGGGGAGTTGTGAGCTGTCCAGCATTACTACAAAGATTAGCATTAAATGTTCCTAACAATTACACTAGACTGCGCCGGCAAGAACTGTTCTCAATAACATACGCAAGAACGGGTCTTCCAGCCGCTATGCCTGTTGGAAGGGCCTTAACTCTTCTGAACGGGACTGCTTCGGATATTGACATATTTCATATCACATTACCAAAAGCAAAAGTAAATTTTCTTCTTAGATAGAGCGCGTTAGAAGGCACTCATCAACATACCTAAATGACTGTGAATATATGTGTAACATATGTTTGTGTGTATATACTCGTTTGTATGCATATGCATTATTTTTTATTTTATATAATTATTTAACTTTTTTTTTTTCCTCTATGTAATTTTTCTTCTTTTTTAATGTCTTATATTTTCAAAGTAATTGGGCTAAGCCTGTTTTGAAAAAATAAATAAATAAATAAAAATTATATGTATGTATGTAAATTTGAGCAAAAATGTTGCCATTTCTACTGGTCACAATCACCCCCAGACTTTCATTGGGTAATTTGAAAGGCAAAATCTACATTAAGAAGTCATAGACTCTGGGGACAATATTGCCATTAAAAAAGTTCAAATTTTCGGCCAAAAACACTCATTTGGCTCAAATTGTTTTAAATAAAAGTTTTTTTAAAGAAACTCATTATTTTTCAATTATTGGTACACCAAATCAGATGGTGACATTTATATCACCCTGTATAAAAACCATGGGGGTATATGAGAGTTACAGGTGGGTGTATAGCCCATGGCAACATGACGTGATTCTAGCAATCAATACAGAACTCGGTTCAGGATTCTGGGAAACTTCCTTAGCCCCCCTCAACCCCTAGTGGGTGTTTCAAATGACAATGGGTTTGGTCAAATGAGGAGGAATATGGATGTGGAAGAAGCAAAGTACAGTACTCGGTGGTAAGTAATACACATCGGGCTTAAGAAAGAGACTGCCTGCCATAATCGGCTAACTTCAGTTGTGCAGAGCGTCGTCTCTGTCGTACGATGCGCTAACAGTCGACTGACAAATCGCGCCGGAACACGTGTATGAATGACAGAGACGACGTTCTACAAAGCCGAAGTTAGCCGATTATGACCGACAGACTCTTTCTTAAGCTCGATGTGTATTACTTACTGCCGGGTACTGTATGTGTTGAGATAGGAAAGTCTGGTGCTCTATCCTATATCAACAGGGAAACGGCACGATGATGTATGTATGATATAGAAAATGGCATAAAAATTGGGGTTGTATGGATTAAAACGAGAGAAGAAATGTGTGTTATGATCAAAATGTCTAGCTCTATGTCTTCTCTGTGTACCCAGACAGGGAAAAGCATGATGTTATATATAAATTAGTATTACTATTATTTTGTATGGAATGGAAAAATTTTATGACATGAATTGATAAAAGTATTTCTATACAATATTTCAAATATGTAAAAAATACTTCTTTTAAACTATCTTTTTTTATATAACTGTAATTTAAAATAATAAACCCTAAACTGTTTCACATCACCCTTAACAAGCCCCTGTATTCTATACCACCCCGTTTAAGAGCTGTAATACGTGCATACATAGATTTATGCATTTGCCTCCATCCCAGGTATGGATGGGGGCAGCCTGGGTGGGGGCAGTCTGGCTGTATTGATTATCCCCAGACTAAACAGGGTACGCTCCTTCTCTAGACAGTCAGTCAGCATCCATATTTCATCAGAGATCCATCTCAGTTATGTTAATCGATTTTATCTCCAATTATCTGTTTAAAATGATAAAATCTCCGTTTTATTTGTTTTTAATCAATGTAAAACTATCCTTTTAGTAGATAAATTTGTATTTAAAAAATATTTACTTGTGTTACGGTTAAATTTGAATGAGGTTTTTGAAAACGGTTTATACAAAGGAAAACAGGTGAGTTATTTTGTTAACATTACAGTTAAGATTGACGGAATATTAATACTGAGCAGTTTTTTTTTGTTGTTTTGAAAGAATACTTCTGTTAAGTAGAATTTTTTTTTAATTCATAAATATTTAGGAACGGCTGTTCCTTAATGGAGAGATGAGGATGATCGTTGGTTTAATAAAACTCGTTTGAAATCGAAATATGCAAAGAGGTATTTTATTGATAAACGTCGGTATTTATAATATTTGGGGAGACGGCGCAATAGATATGTCGCCGTCTCGTCTCACGCCTCACAATATATTTATTGTCATCACGTAGGGTACTCATTGTTTTGTAGGACAGCGCGGAAGATATGTCGCTGTCCCGTTCTCCGCTGATAGTGAGTTCAATGAGCGAGCAGGCGACCTTTGCCCAGTACTTGTCTCGCATTCCTTACAATGCGAGTTAATGACCGAGCGGCCAAGGGTCACCTCAATGGGTTCAGTGACCGCACGCATGGTCGCTACAAATATATTTATACAATAAAGCATGTACATAGCAGACATATTGAAGAGTCTGGCCGGGAATCAACAGTGTCTCCAATAACTGAGCTTTTGAGTTTAGATCCACTGAAGTAGACATTTAATCTACAATACATTGGGTTTACTTCTTGAAATTAACTTACAAAATGGACAGTTTTACACAATAATCAAATAAAAATCAACACTGACTTGTTTTTAATTTTGATTTGAAGTTGAACTTCTAAAATAATTTTAAATATTATATTTTTATCAAATGGTAGAATTTCCCGTATCTTAACTAAATTTTCATAATTATTTTGGTATACATTATCATATATAATTTAATAAAGCCCGAGCTATTTTCATAATTATCCCACTCCATCTTTACGCACCCCACCTTTACACCCCTTTCTCCCTACATTCTCCTCTCTCAACCACCGTTTCTCATTGCCCTCTCCCATTCCCCACCAACCGTCTATATTTCCCACTCCCTACCTTCCCACTTCAAGCTTTACTCTTCTATTATTTTATTCTAAAGGACATGACATGTATCTAAAGCAACAATTATCCTAGACATGTACATTGGGTTTACTTCTTGAAACGGCAACTGTCAAATTTCACGTAAACAATCAATACACTTTACCATAGAGAATTTTCTACTCTTAGTAGAATAGTCTTCAGCTATATGTGAAGGAGTATACGCCAGTGTCAAGGGATGTACCATAGAGAATGAAACCATTCTGGTTCTATTGTACGTTCACAAATATGTACGAGGTCATCCAGAAAGTAAGGTTACAAGGGCTCTTGAGGCCGGGGGAATTTTTTCGTTTCGAAGTTGACGCACCTGGCGTGTAGAGTAACGGTCAATTTGTTTGGTCCCGCGTGTTTGTCGGCCATTTTCGGAGAGGTCGTCGCGCGCTCTCGCCCCCTCCCATCCATGCGAGATCCGCGCGGTCATCCGTTTTTTTAACTTTGCAGAACAATACCGCCGCGAATGTCCATCGGTAGTGATATGATGAGTCGACAACATGTTACGAAGTGGGTTAGGTTGTTCAGAGAAGGCCGTACCGATACTCACGACGAGGTAAGGCAGTGATTTCTGACGAACTTGTGTAAAAAATTCAAGAACAAGTGCGAAATGACCGCCGTGTAACGCTTGACGACCTTCACAAAGAATTTCCCGACATTTCTCGAAGTCTCCTTGGTGATATTGTGTCGGAAAAACTTGGTTACAAGAAGTTGTGTGCGAGATGGGTGCCCAGAATGCTCACACCGGAGCACCGTCAAAATCGCGTGATCGCCGCGCGTGAATTTTTGGATCGTTTTACACAGGAGGGAGAAGCTTTTCTGGACTCTATCGTGACGGGGGATGAGACGTGGGTGTGTCACTACACCCCAACAATTTTCCAACGATCAGGAGGTCGAGGAAGCTGTGAAGAAGTGGCTGAAAGAGCTGGCGGCGGAGGTCTATGACACTGGCATACAAAAACTGGTGCCCCGAATACAGAAATGTCTCGATCTCGATGACGATTGCATTGAAAAATAGTTTAATATATTTGTGAAGTATCCTGTGAATTTCAATTAAATACAAACATTTTTTGATCCTACATAAATGTTGTAACCTTACTTTCTGGATGACTCTCGTATTTAAAAAATATCAATTTTAAAGTTAAATCTCCGAATTCACGGTACTTTTTCCCATTTTTCATTATAATTATGTGAGTAGATGAAAAAGTATTTTATTTCAGCATTCTTTTCTTTTTTCAGTCAATTTCATGTTCAGTACTGAAAAAAATATCAATATCAAAAAAATATATATATACATTTCGAAAGCAACATAGAATGTAAATATATAAATACATTTCGAAAGCAACATAGAATGTACATATATAAATACATTTCGAAAGCAACATAGAATGTACATATATAAATACATTTCGAAAGCAACATAGAATGTACATATATAAATACATTTCGAAATCGCACAAATATCTCAAGATTGAGAAATATCAGACAATATGTTAGGTTTAAGAGGGAAGCTATCGAAAGGTCTGGGCTAATCCCATAACATCCCTCCGGCCGAGGGCCCATATACCCCATCAATGTAGGGTGAGCCCGGCCACGAGGACACCATATGTTAGGTTTTAGAGGGAAGCTATCGAAAGGTCTGGGCTAATCCCATAACATCCCTCCGGCCGAGGGCCCATATACCCCATCAATGTAGGGTGAGCCCGGCCACGAGGACACCATATGTTTTTCAGCCCACACCCTTATTCATTTGTTCTATATGCCCTAACAATCTCAGAATGCTCTTCGTCTTAATAAATCAGTCTAAAGTTTTTATTCGTCCCTAATCACTTAATTCCATATTTTGTCTTACATTGTCACCCCACGTTTCTTCTCAGTTTACATTTCTACAACATTTATTTGACTCCTTTCGGTCTTAAATCACATCCACATTTCTACTCATACATCAAAATTGTTGCTAAAATACTGTTGAGGAAATTTTAACAGATTTCGGTACTGTTTGGTTCAAATATATATATTTAAGTGCCCCATTAAGATTTTTTTCCTACCACTAAGTTTGGCGTTAAATAAACATGAAAACTCATCCATTTTTTTTAAGAAATACTTTCCAAATATCAGAACTCCTTATCCTTAAATCTGTAATGTGCAAATTATTTGCCAATAATAATTTAAATGGGGTTCATAAATAAACAGACGACCTCCAATCTTTTTTTTTTCTTAAGATGTGTTTTTACATCTCTCTGGTTAATTGGAACAGATTAATACGTAACAATAAACCCGCCATGTTATACTGTATATATTGAAAGTATAACACAGTTCAGTAAATAATTTTGATCTGCTCCTTTCCAGATGTTGTTACCCTTTTCCTTCCTGTGCTAAAAAAATCCGCGCGTTCCTGTGCTGTGTATTTAATACACATCAATACACATGTAAAAATGTGCGATATAAAATGGGAAAAATAAAAATATTCATAGCCAATCGCTTAAATCAATTAAATTTGAAGTCAAAAGTGATAATAATTGAAATTTAATTGCTGAAAACATAAAAAAAAACATCGGCCGACGTTCACAAAATGGGCAAAGCGACCACCTCAAACGAAAGTCCGCAAGCTACTGAAGCGAGCGAACTGAGATTCTATTTCTTGCGTTCCCATATATCGAAGAAGAGTGAAAGTGAGGCGTGAATAGCGCCGCTTCCTCACACATAGCGCATTTTTAGAATGAATATACCTACGTCACACACTGGCACACGTTTGATTGTATTGGTGAATTTATTCCCGATTTTCACAAAATATCTCTGATGTGGCCGATAAGTGCTAATTATTATTAATATTATTTTTTCATTCAATGCGTAAATGTATTACGGAGGAATACCTACAATCTGAACCCAGTATTTATTATATTTATAGAGATATTAAAGTTTTTAGAAGTAATGTGTACTAGTTACACATCACAGGACAGGAAGGGTTAATATAATAAGCAAGCTCTGCGTGTTTGTGTTCAATATATAATATATAATGGTTCTGTTTATCCCCAGGCTGACCCTCTCTCCCTGGCCGTGAAAATGGCCGCAATGGATGGCGGGCAGTCAGGCGCCGAGTCCAATAGTCACAGCCGGCCCAACTGCAAGATGAAGTCTAAACTTTGGAAGAGGTGAGTCCCGACACATTTCATATCCTTCAACTGTGTAAGACATAGTTAGTTCTTTTTTTTTTTGAAGTGAAACTTCTACAGGCGCGGTAGGGCAAATTGGCCTGAACGTCACGAAAAGTGAAACGGTATATTATATTATTATTAAATTATTATTTATTATTATTAAATATTTTATTTATTAATAAATTATTATTAATTATTTTAATATTAATAATTACATATTTATTATTATTAAGTGTATTATATTGTATTATTATTAAAATTATTATTATTTATTATAAAAAAATATTTTTTTTGTTATGTATTATTTTTATATTAATATATTTAACGTTTATTAATTTTATTTTGTATTAGATTATTTTATTTCATTTAATATTTATTTAATAATATGTACATGTTATTATAATATTAATAAGTATATTATTATTATATTATAATTAATTAATAATATAATATAATAATATTAATAAAAATTTATTATTAATAATATAATAAAAACAATATAATAAATAATTAAATAATTATTTAAAAATAATTAATTTAATAATGTCATAAAAATATTAATATATTTAATATGAAAAAATATAAATGTAACATAGGGTGTCCCTTATTTTGTCAAAAGCAAAAATTTTGCGAATTTTTTTGCTTTCATCCCCTAAATATTTCTTATTTGGTTTGATTTACTCAAAAACAAATGTTTATCTCAATAGGATGACGTTAACCCGTGCTAAGTTGAGCGCCAAATTTGAATGTTAGTAATTATAGTTTTTTTTTTACCTGACGAGTTTATTACCATGTGGCAATCTCTTACAACCAACCAGAAAAATGTTTTTATAGGCCCTAAGTGTTAACCAGACTGGAATCCCATTTAAAAAAATCTGGGTTCCAGCAGGGATCGAACCCGCAACCTCCGGATCTGCAGACAAGTGTCTTACCAACAGGCCACGGAGGTCGTTTTAAGTCAGTGTTAACATTATTGATAAATGTATAATATTTATACTTTTTTTTTACAATTTAAATAAAGAATACTTAGAGCACCATGGTGCACTCTAAAGAGTAAAAATGTATTCAATTACCGACTTAGAATTAATAAACCTATAATTCCAAACACTCAGATTTGGCGCTCAAGTCGGCACGGGTTAACGTCATCCTATTGTAATCAAATTTTGTTTTTGGGTAAATCAAACCAAATGGAAAATATTTAGGGGGTGAAAAAAAAACGGTTTTTTGACAAAATAAGGGACACTCTAATGTAACATCATAAATGTATTATATTATAATTAAAATTATTACTTATTATTATTTATTGTAATTTATTTTTATCAAACACTGTTTATTACACTTTTTACACTCAAACACTGTTTATTCCACTTTTTAAACACTGTTTATTCCACAAAAAAGTGGAATAAACAGTGTTTGATAAAAATAAATTACAATGTCTTTAAACCTCCACAATGTTCATGCCTTAACTATAAATAATATATTATTATTTATTATTAAAAATTAAAAAAATTATATTTTTTTATTTACTTAAGAGAGATTTTCTTCAATTAAATTCCACATAACCATTTCCTAATCCTAAAAAAATAATAATAAAAATCGTTAACAAATGGAAAAAAAGCAATACGTAAAATTAACTTTTCCTAGGAGCTAAGAAGTTTCACTTCTACTGCGCAAGAGTCTCACGCATCTGTTTTATTTTAGTTATACTTAGTTATTGCATTTCTTTATTTATACTTATATAGATGCATTGTTTTACCACCGAGTTATTCCCACCTTAACTTTTTAGATGCTCTTCATTTTTGGTTTTAAGTTTGTGCCTATGGACTATGGAGTACACCAAACATTTCAAATACCAAACAATTTTCAGAACGGAATATAATACTCATAGATGTATGTATATAATATATTGTCTAACTTTTGTACCTTTCAATGCAGGGTCAAATATGGCACATCACACTCTGTAAACCTGAGCCATGTTGTACGAGGGCATCTGCAGCAGAGAAGAGCTGAACATCCTCAACAACTGGGACCTGAGCACCTTGCAACAAGACAACTCCGAGAAGCTGTGCTCTACAACTTTTTCAAAGATATGCGACCGTCTACTTCTACAATAACTTCAACTAAAAAGTCCGTGATGTTCACATATTCATCCCTCCACTACAGCATCTAAGGTACCTCTATTCTCAAGCCTTCTACACAGCAGCAGTCTTATATTCTTCGTAAAATTTGTGTTTATTCTTTAAGAATACAAACTGTTTTACTCTTTATATTGAACTGGTATCGACATTGAAGAATCCACTTTTAAATAGATAAACTGTTATCTTATAAATATAGAATTATTTTACACAGTACGGTCTATAGAAAAATTGTGGTGAACAGCTCGGTTAAAAGATGTGAGAAATAGCTCACTCGTGGTACTCTTAGATTCACAATGAAGATTCAACCCAGCGTTCTCCTTTTGAGAAGGCAATAGTATGTCCTGAACTGTCTTAATAGTGGCCATGGTCTTACCTCATTTATAGATGGGAACTTGTGGAGACTCGCCTTTCTGAGAGCTGTCCTCTGCAGACCATGATCACATAGCTGATTAATGTCTGTACGCTGTACACGTTCCATGATGGATTGCAGAAGGTTAACTCTTACTTTGCTTAGACAATCCCTGGAAGACGACACTCCACACTGTGCACTCTGAGATGGCTTAACATAGTAATCCTAGATCCCCACACTTCCCACAGTGTGGCAATACTCTTGTACGCGATATCTGACAACTGATGATGGACGCTCTTCTGGGTTCATGCCCTTTACCTTCTCACAGTCGTGTCTCCCCACCTTGATAGGGTTGACCATAAAATTCTCAGATACAGATACTTAGGGATAAGTAAGGATTTTCAGGAAGTGTTCTAACCTGGGTTGAATCTTATTTATCAAATAGAATGCAATCAGAAAGAAAGAATCTTCTCAGGGAATTGTAAAGTATGGTATACAACAAGGGTCGGTATTAGAGTCGTTGGTTTTTGTTCTTAATACTACGAGTATATGAGAAGCGATCAACAGGCCGACTGCGAAGCCATTTTTGGTCGATCACGACAGTCTTTATAAATTACAATATGGCATTTGATTTTGCCAAATCTTATTACGCGTACACACTTGTCAACGCAATCGGCACCTGTCTAACCTCGGAGTGTGTCGTTTGGTTCACCTCCTGTCTTTCTCCCGGTGAGCATATGTTACAACTAAATATTTGAGTCTTCCATCCTATCCCCAGCGTGTCACACAATCAATAGGAATAAACTCTATTAACTAATTAAGTTTCTAATCAGTTTCTAAGTTATGGAAGTGTACATTCCTTTCTAAGTTATGGAAGTGTACTCGTACATTCCTTTCTTTTGGGAATTTTAAGACCTTTCCAATTAAAATTATGAATTCGAAAAAACCCAAGACTTACCATTTTCACAAAAAATGGGAGCACACTTACTTTTTTACTATTATAAAAAAATGTATTTTCTTAATATGCTATTCATCTATAGCCATAACTAAGAAAGGTAAATTTAGAAAGACGTATTGTATCTCTCCATAGTAAATATCAGTCGGAATATCCATTAAACAGTGATTCAAGAAGAAGTAAAATTAAAGAGTTCAAGTCTATGTTATTAACACAACAGAATGTGTTTAAAATACTTATTTTAAAATCACTCGCAGTGACTACCGCATCATTCCAAGTCAGCTATCTTTTAGCAAAAAAATGTAAGTCGTTTTCTGATGGACAATTTGCAAATTTCTTGGAAATAACACTGTATAGTATTATGTGTGAAATCTCGCGAATTCGATAGGTAGATCGCGACAATTTTATTTATTGTCGATGGCGACAACAACAAGTGGCCACCCCTGTACTATATCAATGAGCTAATTGACACGGAGGGTTTTGAATCTCAAATTAACTGTGAATGATAAAAGATATTCTAAAACTGGTTACTTCTAATTGTATCCTCAAAGTCTCAAATTGGATGTCTAAAAATAAATTAAATCTAAGTAAAACGGAATTTATCTGGGGGTGGCTTCACAGCATAGACAACACCCTCTTAATGGGGATACCTTATCAGTTATGGGAGTTAGTATTTATCCAAAAGATATCATCACATACTTGATATTTTTCTTGAAAGTAAGCCCTTAAAAAACATTAATCCCCACTGCGGACATTAATATCCTGAGACCCATTTATGATATACCCAACTTGGAATATTTCTGTCCTGGAATATGATATTTTGGAGTCCACCTCTAAACACTCGAAAACAATATATTAAAAAACAAAAATGTATATTTCTATACTTCGGTTTCGAAGAAAATAATCATTTCTTGGTGTATTTTCAAAGATTTAGGGGTAACCTTTGATGTCGGACTCACGTTCGTTAACCATGTCTCACGTTTGATATCGGACTGTTACAAACTACTCGGTTTTATAATGAGAATATCAAGAGAATTTAACAGTACCGATATCCTTCGAAACTTATATAATTGTCTAATTAGAACCCAATTAGCATATGCATCTACGGTTTGGGCTCCTCATCAGCTCAAATATAAAAACAATATAGAACAAATACAAAAAAATCCTCAGATATATATGGTATACAAAGGGTGATTATACAAAATATGCTCACCATGCCGAACTTCTCACGGTGTGTAACTATAGAAGCCTCGAAACAAGAAGGCAAGAATCCATTGCGATATTCCTAATAAAGAATTTCCAAGGCTGCTTTAACTGTCCCGCAATTCTAGAAGCACTAAGTTTATATGTCTCTAATAAATATGCCCGTGCAAGGAATCACCCTCTGTTCTACATACCAACTTACAGGACGAATATCATGGCTAAACACCCAGTCACGCGTGGTATAGAGATATTGAACCAACTGAATGACACTGTTGATATATTCTCGGCACTGCCTAGCAGTATGAGAAGAATCCTGGCTGATATTCTTCCTAACGAATAAGCTAATGCAAGAAGCAGACCATCTTTGTGTAACAGGAGAAATCCGTGCAATGTGGATAAAAAAAAATATTTAAAAATCTCTTTAAGAAAGCTGTAAAACTTGGAGCATGGCTCAACTCTATTCTCGTTATTTTTTCTCGGGACGTGAGTGTCACAAGACTCTTCCATCTATATTGTAATATCCTTAATTGTCCCGCCGCCTCTTCTTATCTCGCCGAAAATTTTCAGCGTCTTTCCAATCATGGATTAGCGCTACGCTCAAACAGAGATTGTCTATTGGCCTTTCCAGTTCACCGCTCCTCTTTTTTTACGTCGTCCTTTACTGTCCATGCAGTGAGACTCTGGAATCAGTTACAAACCAATATAAAACTCGCTCCGTCCTTGGCATGCTTTAAGAAGCGACTGAAAACACTCTTAATTTCTAGTCAGTAAAATAACGTGTTTCATTCCTGATTTTTCTTTTTCTTTTCCTTTCCTCTCCACTATCCCTTCCTTTCCTTTTGATTGATGATATCTCACTTTATATGAAAAATAATGTTCGGGTGATTGTCCTTCTTTGTGGGGCTCATGGGCATATGCTCACGTATGTGTTTATGGATTTCGTGGGGATGGATAGTCATTTGAATGATTTATGCGACCATGTAACTGGCTTCATTTAATTTTGTCTGGTTGGCTGGAAGAGATTGCCACCTGGCAATAAGCCCGCCAGATTGTATTTGCAATAAAAGTGTTAAATAAATAAATATCTTTATTCCCAGATGTGAATATCCGTGGCATATGGTCCTTTAATCCACAAATGTGGATTGTGATCTGCTGTTATGAGTCTAGGCATGAGTTTAGATTATATCATCCACTCATTTGCGTTGTAACTCGAATTGTGAATTCCTTTTTGACTTTCCCACTTCTATGATCAAGGTTCTCTTTTTCGAATATCTTCCAGAGACTGATCTACTCACAACGAACATTCTAATGTTCTAAGTCCTACAGTTCATTAATCACTATCCGTGAATGTAGCAGTCATGGGGCATCTTAATCCTTTACATATTGCTGACTCGAACCCCTCGTTCTTTAAATGTGGATATGCTGTATTTAGCTCGCTTAAACCACAACGTTGGATACGATAGTCCTTGGGTCACTTAATCCAACTGTGTAGATTTATGTCCCTTTATCCTCAATTACTGATGTTCAGAGATTCCCCAGTTATGGATTGTGGCAAGTTATCAAAACTTGGTTAGTCTGCATAGTCTTCGGATTTCTTTATGACCTCAGTGTATTTTGCTGTCTCTTTATTCTCAATTGTGAGTGTTGCTGTTCAGGGTTCTCTTAATCCCCAACTGTGGATTTATCAGTCTTGAGTCACTCGATTCCCAATTTTGGGTGTTACTGTTTAGAGATTCTTAAATCCCCACTGTGACTATTACTGTCTTAGAGTGCCTTTACTCTCCAATTGTGGGTTTGCTCCTCAAGAGTCCCTTACGCCCTTTTACAAATATTATCGTCATGAAGTGCATTTATTGCCAACAGCAGATCATTTTGTCTTGGGACTTATTAATATATTACATATTTAGTGTCGAACACTGAAAACTATAGTTTTAAAAAGAATAACCCTTCCTCTTATATTTTGTTGTCTTATGCTCAACAACTGTTAAGGAAGATTTGATCCTGATCAGTTAGCTATCATGCTTATGAAGACACTTCAAATTGAAGATTTTCAAATAATTAGAGATTAAAAAACGTTCAATATACGAGTATATGAGATGAGAGCTCTGACTAAAGCATCTGCCTCGAGATACTTTAAGTCCTTCGTTGCTTCTATCCTTTTAACATTTCTTTGTACCGTCGCAGGTAAAGGGGATCCTTCTCCACCACATATTCCGGTGTAGATGCACAGGATAGGGTCTTATATTTTGCCCCCAACTAGAACATTGCTGGTGGGTAAGGATTGTGACACGCTCTTATCAAAACTTGACCAGAGTTAAGATCGTCTCACCCCCTCTATTGTCTGGTGTCATACGAAATGTACGTACAAAATGTTAACTTTTAAAGCAAGAGTTCTGATGCCGGCAGTGTCACAATAAATTAAGCATTCCACGTGGAAATCGATCAGTTTTCTCCAAGTTCTCGTGTTACAATTTTGTATTCTGTTTAAACATCAGAGTCCTGGAGGAAATGAAAAATATAGGTGAAAGCATCTTGTGCTGGGCATGTCAGTATTCCAGTCCCATGAATATTCCCATTTCTATTGTTAATAAGAACTCGGGAGTTTTGATGGTGACTTTACTGCATCATCTGTCCAGCGTCCGGAGCTAGTAGTGACATTTCCTTTATGACTTCTACATATCCCGAGATTTAATATAACTTGTATTTCGATGTCTGCGACTGAAGACATTTTTTTAAAAAGAATCGAAGGATGCTATTTCATGGATGTATAAAAGAGACACGGTTTGTGGATCTTTGAGTTAATTCATATATACGAGTAAGTGCTTAAAAATGCTAAGTATATAGCTTGGAGCATGGCATCTTCTCTCTCTTCTCAAAATATTTACCTTCAAATTGCAATTATTGATATATTTCCTTTAAGACACAGTGCAACCATTCTATGATTAAGAGTGACATATCCTTTATTGATATATCATAAAATGTGTCATGATAAAATGACTGTTTAGTTAAGTACTTAGAACTAACTTCAGTAAGATAAGCAGGAAACAATGCTGTGTCACCTCCTGTTCCCTCCATCAGTCTATACACGTTATCAGCACTGTGGAAACCTACTTAGTGCAGTGTTTTAATACTCAACTGAGAACACAGTAGAAACGCCATTTAATTTTCAACTGGATCTTTTTATCCTCTACTGTGAGTATTGTTATGCGAAGTCCCACATTATCCACATGTGGATATTACGGTCCTAGGCTCAGTAAACCCCAATGAGATATTTAAGTCTTTATTCTCTTTTGTGGATGTAGCTGTCCAGAGATCCCGATTCCCCCACAGTGGATATTAGTGTCCTGCGGTATCTCACTCCTCCACTGTGGACTCTGATGTCCTGGGATATATCAAGAAAATAAATTGGTTTATGCCACAGAAACACTGTTTTAAAAAGAATCATATATGTCTATTGTGGCGTCTACTAAAGATCCTACTATTTGCATACGATATCGTATTAATAAGTGAAAAACACGAAGACCTGCAAAATAGTCTGGAAAGGTAGAGAAGAATCTTGGAGGACAATGGATTGAGACTGAGCAGAAAGAAAACAGAGTATCTGTACCTACCATTCGAGAACACAAATGCTGTCACTCCCGTAATGCAAATGGATGGAGAAACATTACCAAATTGTGACACGGAATGACTTCAGGCCATCTTGTTGCTCGGTCAATCATTGTGAGCAAGTATTTCTCGCCATTCTGAGATGTAGGTAAAGGTCCGACTATGTCGATATGCATGCTCTCGAATCGTCTTGCGGGTGGATACGAAGATACGACGCTGTTTGTGTGGCAATGGATCTTCGATCTTTGGCATTGTATGCATTGCTTTGCTCAGTTTCCGATATCCGCATTCATTGATGGCCAGAAATAGCGTTCTTTCATCATTTTTCTGGTGCTTCGTACGCCGGAATGACTCAGATCGTGCAAAGCGTGGTACGCCTGTAGTCGGAAAATCGGCCGGTAGATAAGGCCGCATATTTGCTGTTGATACTTCACAGTATATTTGTTTCTGGGAGGTAGGTAGGCCGATTTTTTAAAATTTAAATTCGGCCGCTAAGATTATATCGGAATATCTGCGTCTCCCTTCTATGCGTCGGCCAGTTGGTCGTAATCCAATATGGCAGGCCCGATAAACGTTTCGATTCGAGATAAGGTATCTGCTACGACATTCTCTTTTCCCTCAATGTGTCGGATATCAGTTGTGAATTCGCTTATATATGTTATATAGCGAGTTCTTCGTGCTGTTTCGCTCTCCGATGGTTTTTTCGAGAATGCGTAAATGAGTGGATTGTGGTCGGTGTAAACAATCATCTGTCTTCCCTCGTGGAAATTTCGGAAATGCTTCACTGCCATGTACTATATATGGCCGTTAGCTCTCTGTCGTACGTACTGTAGTTTTTCTGAGCTGCGTTGAATTTTTTTGAAAAATACCCGAGTGGCTGCCAAATATAGTTTACCCTTTGCTGCAAAACAGCCTCCATCCCTATGTCCGATGCGTCGGTTAAAAGGGATAATGAGGCGTCGTTCTGAGGGTGGTTCAGTAGAACTGCGTCGTGTATGGATTGTTTGCATTTTTCGAATGCAATTGTCGATTCCTCGGTCCAATTTATTTCCGTTTTATCTCTTTTTTTTTAGTTATGCAAATATGCATGTAGCGGCGCTTGAACGGATGCGGCCTGTGGAATGCAGTCTCGGTAATAATTTAGCATACCGAGAAATCTGAGCAATGTTTCGACATTCCTCGGCCTGGAGAAATCGTCGATAGCTTTAATTTTTTCTGTTGGCGGTTTTATTCCATTCTTTGTCAACGCTGTATCCGAGAAAAACTACATTGTTCTTTCCTAGCGCGCATTTTGCGGGATTGATCGTGATCCCATATTCGTTGAAACGCTGTAAGATCTTTCGAATATGTTCTTCGTGTTGCACTTCGTTTTCTGATGCTATTATGACGTCATCGATGAATGGAAATGCGAAGTCTAGGCCAGCGAGTACTTGTATGAAGCGTAGAAAAGTATGGCCTGCATTTTTCAATCCAGGGCACATTCGAGGGAATTCGAATAAGCCAAAAGGTGTAATTATGGCTGTCTTCTCGATGTGCTTTTCCAAAACTGGTAGCTGCTGGTAAGCTCGGTTGAGGTCGAGCGTGCTGAAGATTTTCTTCCCTGCGAGTTGGTACGTGAAATCTTTCAGGCGAGGTATTGGGTACCTGTCAGGTTTGGTGACGGAATTGAATCGTCTGTAGTCGCCACAGACTCGTAGTTCCCCGTTCTTCTTTGGTACGACAACGAGTGGGCTTGCCCACGGGCTCTTGCTGGGGCGGCATATTCCTTGGTGCATCATGTCTTCGAACTCTTTTTTGACGGCTTGATAGCGATGGGGTGGAGTTGGTCTTGATTTTGCATATAATGGTGGGCCAGTTGTTTCTATGTAATGCTCCACTTGGTGTTTGGAGCCTTCCTTGAACGGTGATGGCCTCGTGACGTCAGGGAATTCGGCGATAATTCGATGGTACTTCTGCTCCATATCAACCGTTCGTACGGTTGGTAGTGCAGAATTGTATATTGGCGCCTTGATAGCGAGGTTTGTTGTTTGGTCGATGAGGCGGCGCCGGCGACGTCAACTAGGAGTTTATGTTGCGTCAGGAAGTCTGCTCCGAGTATCGGCTTCGTGACTGCTGCCATAACGAACTTCCAACGGAATGCTCTTCTGAGGTTTAGGTCGAGCTCCATTGTTTTTTCTCCGTATGTGTAGATTACTGTGTTGTTCGCGGCGTACAGGTTAAACGGAAGAGGCTTTACGTAACCTGATGCTCTCGGTATCAAGGAGATATTTGCTCCGGTGTCGACCAAGAATGTCATTCCTGACCTTTTGTCGGTAACAAATAGGCGGTTGGTAGTTCCATAAACGCTGGGTTCCGTCGCAGCCAGCGTTCTTTTTAGTTTTCCGCTTCCCTTTGTTGTTCAAAAGTACACGGTGACCTCCAGCGGAAGGCATTTTTCCCGAATCTGTTGTGGTAGTAACAGAATGGTGATGCAGCAGTAGAGGGTGAGCGGGGACGCGTGGTGTGTACTTTTGCTTGACTGCGGTACGGCGATCGTCGACGCTAATAGTCATCGGAGGTAGTCTTCGACTTTATTTCCGTCATTTCCAGGTGGAGTTGCTCGACTCTGTCGATCAAGGCGCGGATGGCATCTGGCATGGGGGGTTGCGAGGGTCCTTTGGGGATGGCGGAGTGTGCCGGTACGATGCTCATGGTTGCTAATTCCTGCGTCTGCTCCAGCATCTTGTCGGTCAGCAGCGCGAGTTCGTCGAGGGAGGCAGTCTTGGAGATCATATGGCTGATTGCCAGGACTGACCTCACATGAGCTGGAATCAGGTTCATCCACATCAGGCGCAGCGTCGCATCTAGGATCATCTCGCGGGCGTGGTTCCGCATACGCCGCAGCAGCTGTGATGGACGCTGGTCGCCGAGCTCCATCTCCGACAGCAATATTTGCAGCTGTCTCCCATCGCTCTCTTCGTAGACGGAGATGAGTCTGTTTTTTACGTCTTCGTACTGGCTCGCGCTCGGGCTGTACAGGAGATCCGCGATTTGCTCGATGTCTTGCTTGTCGAGCTGGGCGAGGACCATCTGAGCCAGCTGGGCTTGGCTGCGGTGCAGATCCTGGGTGGCGGCTTCAAATGTGATGAACCATGGGCGTGGTTTGTCGCGCCAGAATGCCGTGATTCGCATCGCTAGTGCGATACCAGCGAGGTGCTGTGGCGGTGATGCACTTCCAGATGCGGATTCTTTATCTTGGTTTGCCATCCTTTGGTAGTTATCAAGTCGATTAATTATATGTGTATTGAGCTGTTTCGACAAATTTGAGATATTATAATTTCCAAGAAGTTCCACAATCCCCAACTGTGGATATACTCGTGGCTGTCCTGGGGTCCCTCAATCTCCAATTGTGGGTGATGCTATTTAGAGATTCTTATATCCCCACTGTGACATACTGTCTTAGAGTGCCTTTATCCTCCGATTCTGGATTTCCTCTTCAAGACTCCCTTACGCCCTTCTTCAAATATTATCGTCATGAAGTGCCTTTATTGCCAACAGCAGATCATTTTGTCTTGGGACCTATTAATATATTACATATTTAGTGTCGAACACTGAAAACTGTAGTTTTAAAAATAATCACACTTCCTTTTATTTGTTCTTCTCTCTCTTCTCAAAATATTTACCTTCAAATTGCAATTATTGATATATTTCCTTTAAGACACAGTGCCACCATTCTATGATTAAGGGTGAAATATCCTTTATTGATATATAGTATCATAAAATGTGTCATGATAAAATGACTGTTTAGTTAAGTATTTAGAACTACTTCAGTAAGATAGGCGGGAAACAATGCTGTGTCACCATCCTCAACTGAGAACACAGTAGAAACGCCACTTAATCTTCAACTTGTTCTTTTTATCTTCAACTGTGGGTATTGTTATGCGAAGTCTCACATTATCCACATGTGGATGTTATGGTCCTAGGGTCAGTAAACCCCAATGAGATATTTAAGTCTTTATTCTCTTTTGTGGATGTAGCTGTCCAGAGATCCTGATTCCCCCACAGTGGATATTAGTGTCCTGCGGTATCTCACTCCTCCACTGTGGACTCTGCTGGGATATATCAAAAAAATAAATTGGTGATTGCCACAGAAATACTGTTTTAAAAAGAATCATACATCTCTATTGTGTGTGTGTTAGGCATGATTCGATAATTTTTATCCTGAAGTTCTCAAATTCCTTAAAATAATATTCTGATGTGAAGTTGAGAGCAAAGAGAAATAATATTGGTCCTAGATGTTCCTAGATCCTAGATGTTTAACAGTCCTTGGGGTACACCGCTTGTAGCTGTGAAGGGATATGAAAGACAACCATCGATTTTGATAGTAAGTATTCGGTTTTTAATGTAACTTTCGATCCAGTCTAAGAGCGGGCTAACTATTCCTAAAGCTTTTAGTTTACTTAATAGTATATTGTGTGATACCTTGTGAAATGCTTTACTGAAATCTGTGTAAATTGAGACCACTTGTTTTCCATTTGACAACGAATTAAAGATATAGTTTTCATATTTGAGTTCAGAGATTCCTTTTTTATAGGCGTTCAGAGATTCCTTTTTCTCTACAGTGGATATTAGTGTCCTGCGGTATCTCACTCCTCCACTGTGGACTCTGCTGTCCTGATATATATCAAAAAAATAAATTGGTGATTGCCACAGAAATACTGTTTTAAACCACAACATTGGATACGATAGTCCTTGGTTCAGAGATTTCCCAGTTATGGATTGTGGCATGTTATCAAAACTTGGTTAGTCTGCATAGTCTTCGGATTTCTTTATGCCCTCTGTGTATTTTGCTGTCTCTTTACTCTCAATTGCGAGTGTTGCTTTTCAGGGTTCTCTTAATCCCCAATTGTGGATGTCTCAATCTTGAGTTACTCGATTCCCAATTTTGGATATTGCTATTTAGAGGTTCTTATATCCCCACTGTGACTATTACTGTCTTAGAGTGCCTTTATCCTCCAATTGTGGATTTGCTCTTCAAGAGTCCCTTTGGTTTGTATTCCGTCTCGGTATTGTGTTTAATGGATGTCTCTACCCACTGATTCTCCAAGTGGGGATGATGTGGTCTTTGGTTAGATTAAAACCCTAACAATATTAAACCCTGATTCAAGCCTGTCAGGAAAATAAATTGGTGCCTGCTGCAGAAACACTGCTTTAAAAATAATCAAACGGGCTTGAGTAGTTTATCAAAGGTGTTATATTTATTCGGTTGTCTTCCTCAACCGATTCATATTATAGCATACTATGATGTGAAATTTAGAGATATTCTTTAATCCCCATTATGGATATTGCTGTTCTTAGATTCCATTTTGCGGGCATTAGTACTCCAGGATCTTCTAAGTCCCATTTCAGATATTGGTGTCCTGGCTTCCTCTAATTCCCAACTATGGATTTTTTCCCGACCTGGGATCTAGCACTGTGATATATTGCGTACAACCACTGAAAACACTGTTCTAAAAAGAATCAAGCAATCAAACTTTTTAAATGAATTGTATAATATTTGTATTCTATTCAGGGTTCCCTCCCTCATGGCTTCCTCTAATCTCCAACTGTGAATTTTTCCAACCTGGGATCTAACACTGTGATTAGGTACAACCACTGAAAATACTGTTCTAAAAAGAATCAAGCAATCAAACTTTTTAAACAAATTGTGTCATATTTATATTCTATTCAGGGTTCCCTCCCTCCTGGCTTCCTCTAATCTCCAACTGTGAATTTACCCAACCTGGGATCTAGCACTGTGATATATTGGGTACAAATTTCTTAACCGAATTGTATCATATTTGTATTCTATTCAGAGTTCCCTCAAACCCCGACTGTGAATGTCTCAGTCTCGAGTCATTCAATTCCCTATTTTGGGTATTACTGTTTCGAGATTCTTAAATCCTCACTGTGAATATTGCTGTCTTAGAGTGCCTCTACGAGTATACCCCAATTGTGGATTTGCTCTTCAAGAGTCAAATATTCATGTCTTGGGGTCCCTTAATCACCAACAGCAGATCTTTTTGTTTTAGGGAAAATTAATATATTACATATTTAGTGTATATCACTGTAAACCGTGGTTTTAAAGATAATTAAATAGCATTTTTACTTAGGTGGCTTTTTCTTCGATTAGTTAGCTTTAAAGCTTACAGAGACACTCCAAGTTGAAGATTTTAAACTGATTGCAGATTGAAAGAGTTTAATACTCGTATATCACTGTATAACTCAATACGCAAACTATTCTTAAAACTATAAACTACTATAAACTGTTGAATACTTTGTATTCTGGCCTCCAAAATGTATCCACGAGTATCTTGAGCTAAAACCATATCAAGTCTTTATAATACAAACTAAATTGTTGTTAAAACATTTAAAAGTGAATATGAATGTTTCTATTTGTTAAGAGTATTATGCCTTATACTGTTGCGATATGGCAACAATATATTATTGCAGTCAACAGAGCAACCATAAATATGAATGTTTCAATTTGTTAAGAGTATTATGCCTTATACTGTTGCGGTATGGCAACAATATATTATTGCAGTCAACAGAGCAACCATGAATATGAATGTTTCTATTTGTTAAGAGTATTATGCCTTATATTGTTGCGATATGGCAACACTATATTGTTGCAGTCAACAGAGCAACCATGAATATAAATGTTTCAATTAAAATAAATAATATATATTTTTTGTTTCATAATAAATTTTATTCTTTAGCCGTATTTCATATAAAAATTAACAATGTTTGTTCTACAGAACTATAAAACATTGCCTTTCTTATGTAGAAATAAATTGATTATTTTCTCGTTATAACTGATTTTTTTTATATAGAAACAAAACAAACTTTAAATATGTTCGCATTATAAATCGTTCAGCCAGAAGAGTAATTTTGCAATAGTGTAACACTCTCTGTATTACACAACTTGTGTAGTGGTATTGGTTTTAGAATGCCACACGATTGGTTCGCGCAGAGCGCACGTTTGTATTGTTGTTAAAATACTCGGTGATTAGAAATATACTAGCATGTCCAAATTAGGAGTGCGATTTTTGTCTAACATAATGTATAATTCAACATTTTTCGTGACTTAAAGTTTCCTAGAATTTAGTATCACTCCATCCCATCCACTGTTATTTTAAAACTTTATTATTTGGCATTGTAATTATGTAATTATGATACATTAATATGTTAAATAATCTTACATACAATAATAATTGTATTTTTATGTGTTATAATCTAATTAAAGCTGATGAAATTTTACTTTATAATAATTGTACTTATATTTATTTTCAACATTGAAAAATTCCATTATTGTTATTTAATGTTTCCTAGAATCTGCCATGCCTAAACAATTAATATGTTAAATAAACTTACTTTCATTTTATTTTTATGTGCATTACAATTTAAGTTGACAGCATTTGTAATTTACAAAACGTGCGTGTTCATTTCAATGTGTGAATATAAAATATTATTTTTATATTTTTTTTGCTTTTTCGCTTCACTCACACTATTGCAAAATGACTCTTCTGGCTGAATGATCTATACCGAGTTGGTAATTTGTTAGTTTGACTGTACACATATGTTGTTATGATGTTTAATGTTCATGTTGTTATATAAAATAAGAAATAAAGTTTGTATAAAATAATAAATAACTCTTTACCCTTATTCCTCTTTCACCCCCTATCACTTACACGATGGCTCGAAGCTCCGACTGTCCACATAGAGAAAAAGTAAGTTGGAAAATTCTGGCAATAAAAACCTATGTCTGAATATTTACATTGAAAGTCTCCGTGGCCTAGTTGGTAAGTCACCTGTCATCCAGCCCGAGGGTTGCAGGGTAGATTCCTGTTAGTATTGAGATTTTTAAAACCTTTTCATGTAGTTTTCACATAAGATTTATTTAACACCTTTCTGTTTGATTGTAAGAGATTGCAACATAGCAATAAACTTGCCATGTTATAATGTGTATAATGAATATGTAATATAATACAATGATACAATTTATTTAATTTTCTATTGCTATTTAATTATTAAAGTCTACCCCAAGGGTGCTTACATTATTGTGTAAAATCTTTCAAAACTAAAGTCTCTCGCATGCTGGTATGATATCAGCTGACTTTACTACAGTATACCAGCAACTCCAATAAAACTTTTTGGATTGCTGTTCATCCAATTGTGTTCATCCTATCTGTTTTGTTCACTCAATCTACCTCAATAAAGAAGTCAACACTGAAATATAATCCAAAATAAAGAAGTCAACACTGAAATATAATCCAAAATAAAGAAGTCAACACTGAAATATAATCCAAAATAAAGAAGTCAACACTGAAATTTGATAATCCAAAATAAATGGTGAGTGAGGAAGAGAAAGACCGGAGAAATAGAAGGAGAGGATTGGAGAAATGTTGATTAAGAAAAAAGTGAATAGTATCAGAATGAAGGATAAGATTTATGGATGTATATAAGGCTAAATATGAGAATTAGAAAATGTCGAGATCTGTCCTCTATGTCTACATCGAAGATGACATGGCATGATGGTATGTATATGTAAGTAATTCAGGATGTCCAGTTATTAAAAATATTTTTTAAATTAGAAAATAATGTAAATAAAACACTTATTTTATATTTTTGTGTTCACCACTGGTTTATTTTTGGGTTTACAACCGGTTTCGAAGACCTCCGTCTTCATCGTCAGATGAAAATAAACTAAATTGCTAAAAATATATTTCCTATACAAGTGTAAATAATATAAGATTATTAAAGTCTTATTTTTCATTTTACATAAAACATGGCACCACAAAGTGAAACTATAGTCTTTTCCAAGATTCAAGAAATAGAAAATAATGTGTATATTTTGAACAAAAGATTCAAATTAAAATGTTTTATTAAAATAATAAAAAAATGTATAAAAACATGTTTTGTTTCTTTTTCTTTGTTTCCTATCTCTCTCTTAGACAGGATTCTCACTTGACCCCAATCATACCGCGAGATAGCTTGTACAAACTTCACAACGATGAACCGACAATGGTCAGAAGAGCTGCACACTGGCAACCTAACACTCTGACTGGACTGAATGTTTCCAGGCAAGCATTACCATAGTCAGCTTAGGAGGCCACTTAAAGGAAGGAAGCTTGTGAACAGATCATGGTAAAGCAAGTTTGCCAGCATAAATTGATCATGGTATAGGCCAGCTGTCGGCAACTTATGACACACATGCCACTAGGTGGCACGGCTTAAAGAATGATCATGGTATAGGCCAGCTGTCGGCAACTTATGACACACATGCCACTAGGTGGTACGGCTTAAAGAATGATCATGGTATAGGCCAGCTGTCGGCAACTTATGCCACTAGGTGGTACGGCTTAAAGAATGATCATGGTATAGGCCAGCCGTCGGCAACTTATGACACACATGCCACTAGGTGGCACGGCTTAAAGAATGATCATGGTATAGGCCAGCTGTCGGCAACTTATGACACACATGCCACTAGGTGGTACGGCTTAAAGAATGATCATGGTATAGGCCAGCCGTCGGCAACTTATGACACACATGCCACTAGGTGGCACGGCTTAAAGAATGATCATGGTATAGGCCAGCTGTCGGCAACTTATGACACACATGCCACTAGGTGGTACGGCATAAAGAATGATCATGGTATAGGCCAGCTGTCGGCAACTTATGCCACTAGGTGGTACGGCTTAAAGAATGATCATGGTATAGGCCAGCCGTCGGCAACTTATGACACACATGCCACTAGGTGGCACGGCTTAAAGAATGATCATGGTATAGGCCAGCTGTCGGCAACTTATGACACACATGCCACTAGGTGGTACGGCTTAAAGAATGATCATGGTATAGGCCAGCCGTCGGCAACTTATGACACACATGCCACTAGGTGGCACGGCTTAAAGAATGATCATGGTATAGGCCAGCTGTCGGCAACTTATGACACACATGCCACTAGGTGGCACGGCTTAAAGAATGATCATGGTATAGGCCAGCCGTCGGCAACTTATGACACACATGCCACTAGGTGGTACGGCTTAATGAATGACAAATAATGAAATTACTAGTTGCAACCCGTGAAATATTCACGGAAGTAAAACAAATTCTACATTTATGAAAATATATATTCATAAATGTAAAATTTGTTTATACAGTCAGTTCTCGACTTACGGTGGGGTTCTGTTCCGCCACCTAGGACGTAAGTCGAATTTCATACAAAAAATGTAAAATAATAGACATAAAAAGTGGGTAGTACGTTAGTAGTATTTATTTCAGCATATGTACTATAATATATGTAATATATAATAATGAATATGGTAATATATATTTACACAATTATTCTGTAGTATTCTCATCAGATCTGTACATACTATTGTAATATCCATAGGTATATAGTAGGTGACTCCACCATAGTGATTGTATTGTAGTAGTGGGGTTTATTCTACTCACAAACATATCCAGATTTGTTTGTATACAAGTTTGCTTTTTCTTATAACAGGCGAGTGCTCGCTGAATCAGGCGGCGCGGCGTACCTTCCAAGATCTATCGGTGTCTGGGTACATATTTTCAAATTGTCGGATTCCATTGTTGATTTGGCTAAAAGCTGCAGCCATGTCTTTAAGCGCAAAGTTTTTAGGTAGTTCATTGTATTCATCTTGTTCTTTTAATTCTTTTGATTTATTTCAATCTCAATCAAATCTTGATTTGTGAGCTCTTCACCATCATTTTCTAAAAGTTGAATTATATCTTCACTGTCAACTTCCAAATTAAGTTTTTGAGCAAATTGTACAATGATATTAGTTACTTCTCCTACTTCATTTTCTCTATTAAAATTTATATTATTACGTTTTAATAGTTTGTTCTATATGCCATTCATACATGATGTCGTTACATTTGACCATCCTTCTGAGATATTTTTAATTGCTCGAAAGATGTTATAGTTTTTCCAAAATTCTCTCAAAGTCTGGGCTTTTACTATTCCTTCGATTGCTCGGGCAAAAGTAATTCTTAAATAATGCAATTTAAAGTTAGCAATACCCCCTTGATCCATCGGCTGTAAAATGCTTGTAGTGTTGGGAGGTAAATAAATATCTTTTATGTTTGGATGGGATTCAACTAAGTTCGGAGGATGACCCAGAGCGTTGTCAATAATTAGCAATATTTTAAAATCTATTTCTTTTTCTTCGCAATATTTTTTTACTTCAGGAATAAAATATTTGTCAAACCAGTCTTGGAAAAGATATTGTGTCATCCGTGCTTTTTTTTTTGTTCCAACGATAATGTAGCGGCATAGTAGACTTATCGATTCCCTCGAAGGCTCTTGGGTTTTTTGAATTATATATCAAAAATGGCTTCAATTTAAATCCGGCAACATTTCCACCCAACAGAAGGGTCAAACGGTCTTTGAATGCTTTAAATCCGGGCATGCATTTGGCTTCTTGATGTATATATGTTCGTTCTGGCATTCTCTTCGTAAAAAGAATATTATTTTTTTAAATTGGAGAGTATACACGACAAGATGTATGGACATGGCAGACAATTAGGGTGTGTGCCAAGATTTAAATGTGGAGATTTGTTCTTTCTGTCTATCCCAATGAGGACATAGGGTGATGATAATGTTACCAAAGTGACGTCATGCGCAGCATGGAGTTCTCGTCCTCTTAATGAGCACACCCTTGTCTTATTCCACTACTGTAAGAATTATAACAAAGCTTTTGTCCTGTGGCGTGGAATAATTCACCTCTAATTTTTAGATATGGGTGGCGTGTGCAACTTTAGGAAGCACATGAAGATAATCCTTTTTGGGAGGTCTATTCAGACATCAATCCTGGGTTTGTGTGTAGGAACTTGTCCAGACATCTCATACACTGGTTCAGTGTCACAGCACTCACTACACTATTAGGCAGTATTATCACTATAGCCAGGCAGCATGAATGCTGTTAATATCTATATCAAGTTTACCTGTCATATGTTCATAGAGAAAAAACACTCATGGGCTTGTGTGATGGATCTTGTCCAGACAGTTTTAAAACTGAACCAATGTCACTTTTGTATTGACGGGGCTTCAATATTCCACAACTTTATTATTAAATCAATGTTCCCTTTTATTATTGGGAAATTTGGTTTTAAAAAGTTTAAACTGGTGCACTCGTAAATGTGCCTTTTGGGTATAAGGAAATTATAATCGTAGTAAACTTTTTTATTTAGAGAAGGGAAAGAATGAATTAAAGGATGAATTCTGTGTACAAGCAAGTTTATTTTTCAACAAAACATTTTGTATTTGAAACAAAATAAACAAAAGATATCAAGGTTTTGGATATACCATCAGCTACAATAAAAATAACACCATTTTACATATTCATTGAACAAACAATTGTTACTTTAGGCAGGATTGCCATTTGACCATAGTCATACCGAAAGCTGCCATTTGGTCGACAATGAGTTGAAAGCTGCCATTTGGTCGAGAAAGAGTTATTATTCAAGCTGTTCTGACAATGTGTCGAGAAGACTTAGGTTGCACAAAGTTGACTTACGATTGATCAAATTAAAGCTGGAGCAAGTAAGCTCTCGGTACGACCATGTCAAGTAGAAGTCCATCCTAAGTTTGCAATTTTACATGATTTTTGTTGGACAGCATTTTATATTTTGTTACAAGTCATTTTCATTTCAATTTCAAACAGTGTTGTTACTATTTTGATAAAGTAGAACTGTTACAGCTACTTTTGAGTCTAAAATAGCATGCTACTCAAATAGCTAGGGAACAAATAGTAAAGGTGCTGCTTTATAGCTATTTTAAGGTAGTGTGTTCCATAACAATACACTCTTAAACCAACCATCGCAGAATAATAATAGAACAGTTTTATTGGAAACTTCGCTTTTGAATAAACGTCATACTGGTTCATTGAAGACTTCCGTGGCATAGTTGGTAAGATGCCTGCCCTTCAAACCCGAACCCCTCACAATTGAATACTCCCCCACACTAGACTTGTGTGAAAGCTGTTGCCTCTTCACTTGCAGTGTAATATTATCAACATGTGCGATGGTAAACCGCAAGTTTCATGCTGACTTTGGTGGTTTCAAAATGCAATAGTCACGGGGCAATGGCAATTAATGTGTCATGGGGCAATGTCTCACAACCACAATCTTCAGTACTAATTTATATTTGAAATGCAAAATATACAAAGTAAATTTCCAAAAAGTCCAAATTTTTGTTTAGTATCATAGTTTTTTTTTCTAATCGTCACTTCTATAAATACAACATAATTTGCACATTTATCGATTGAAAAATTGCACCTTTAAGATGAATTGCCATTTGTCTGAAGTCACACATCGACTGTGAGTTAATTGTAACATGCCCCACAAGATGACCGATCTTGCATTCAATTTTATCAAACAATGTGTTAAGTATAGTCAAGTAGCGTACTGTTGACCATTAGTTTTTCGAATTCAAGTTAGCGCCAACAGCTCCTGGTATGACCATGTCAAATAGAAGTCCATCTTAAGTTTGCAATTTATACAAGGTTTATGCTAAACAGCATTTTATATTTTGTTACAAGTCATGTTTATTTATTTTAATTTCAATAAACAGCAGTGTTGTTACTATTTTCATAAAAGTAGAACTGTTACAGCTTACTTTGGTGGTCCTTAAACGTAATAACTTGATTAATGGGGGCAGGACCGATGATAGCTCTCAGCCACGCTCTTCAGTATATCGGAATCACCAATTTGGCTATGTTGAAGGTTACCATACAGACGAAAGGAGAATCATAAAAGGGATTGCTAAAAAGCTGCTTTGGCAAAATTAACTTGTGTATCCAAACAGAAGATGGCAAGAACTGTGACCAGGATTTACAGCAAGCAGGAATACATCAGTAGCATAGAAGCTCTGTTGGAACAAACCCGAGCTGGGGACGAAGGTATATTGGCGCCTCTGTTGCACCCATTCCAAAACGCACCCCCACAATAAAAGGTGTCGATTTTTTCCATGAACACTTTCCCCGATGGGTTAAATTGCAGTAACATTTTCCTTGTATTTTAAAATGGGCGATTTACGGCTTTGTAAAAAACATCCCCCCCTCCCTGTCTCAAAATAATAAGAAAAAATTGTGGGCATACGGTCACTTGATCCCACAATATATTCTTATCATCAGGGTCAGGGAGGGGTCTATATCCTAAGTGATGGCTTTTTTCACCCGTTATGCGACTAGAACTAAAATTGAGGAACATGATGGATGTGGAGATGTCCAGTATACTCCAGAGGAATTCTGGAATATTAAGCTCATTTCCCACATCCACGTTTCACTCCCGTGCATAAATGATGGCACTAGTAAGCTGTTGTGGATCATTATTTGCATACATGTGATCACGCCATCTCTCTGTCGAGGTAGGCCGAGACCAGAGCTCTAGGCTTTCCTATCTCGACACACATCCTTAGCTTCCCTTCACACGCATCCATCTTCTACAATTTCTCTGATTTATTTATTTCTTTCAAAATATCCAACTTTCACTTTATCCAACCATACTTTCCTTGGTCTTCCTCTCACACGCCTCCCACTTACATTTACAATATATATTTGCTTTGTTAGTCTTTCTTCTTACATTCATTCCACATGCCCAAACCATCTCCGAGTGCTCCTTCTCCACCTTACTCAACACATCAGCCTTAAGTTCACATTCATCCCTGGGATCTCTTCATTCTGCATTTATTTATTCGGCACAAATCAGTTATTTCCCATATCAAGGTTTCACTTCCATTCATCAAAGTTGGCACCAAAATACTATTACGAACAATCAATCAACAGATTTTGAAACTGTCCGGTTCGAGTATATGTGTGTTAGTGCCCCATTGAGTTTGTTTCCTATCGCTACACTGTTCCATATGCCTCTCAACTCTTCCATCATCTATGAAAATACTACCCAAATAGCAGAATTCCTCAATTTGCTCAAATCTTTCATTATTCACCCATATGTCATATTTATTATACTTTCCCTTAAAACCTTTTACTTTGGATCACCATTACTTTCATTATTCACCCATACATCACATTATTATACTTTTCCTTACACCCTTTTACTGTGGATCACCATTACTTTCATTACTCACCCATACGTCACATTTATTATACTTTTCCTTACACCCTTATACTTAAGACCATTACTTTCATTATTCACCCATATATCACATTTATTATACTTTTCCTTACACCCTTTTACTTTGGATCACCATTACTTTCATTATTCACCCATATGTCACATTTATTATACTTTCCCTTACACCCTTTTACTTTGGATAACCATTACTTTCATTATTCACCCATATGTCACATTTATTATACTTTTCCTTACACCCTTTTACTTTGGATCACCATTACTTTCATTATTCACCCATATGTCACATTTATTATACTTTCCTTTAAAACCTTTTACTTTGGATCACCATTACTTTCATTATTCACCCATATGTCACATTTATTATACTTTCCCTTACACCCTTTTACTTTGGATCACCATTACTTT
The DNA here is from genome assembly GCA_949825065.1 of Odontocerum albicorne. Classification (NCBI taxonomy): domain Eukaryota; kingdom Metazoa; phylum Arthropoda; class Insecta; order Trichoptera; family Odontoceridae; genus Odontocerum; species Odontocerum albicorne. The sequence continues at coordinate 8,281,930 of OX463867.1, forward strand.
CATTATTCACCCATATGTCATATTTATCATACTTTCCCTTACACCCTTTTACTTTGGATTTTGCAACATTCATTGTTATTAACATTAGCATGTCATCAGCAAACAAGAATCCACGTAACATTAGCTTTGCACAGTTATACAACATCTATACAACATTTATTATTAATTAATTTGTTTGATCTTGTTTTTTCAATTGTCTCCTTTTTTGTTACTATTTGCATTTGAACTTCATCTTTTTTTGGATAATAAAAATTATAATGGATTTCGATATCGACAACTCTAATAAGTTCAACAGAGAGAATATCCATGTTTGGTAATCTCTCTTCTCCAAGATGATAACTCTAATAAGTTCAACAGAGAGAATATCCATGTTTGTTAATCTCTCTTCTCCAAGATGACGACACCTCTAATAAGTTCAACAGAGAGAATATCCATGTTTGGTAATCTCTCTTCTCCAAGATGATGACAACTCTAATAAGTTCAACAGAGAGAATATCCATGTTTGTTAATCTCTCTTCTCCAAGATGACGACACCTCTAATAAGTTCAACAGAGAGAATATCCATGTTTGGTAATCTCTCTTCTCCAAGATGATGACAACTCTAATAAGTTCAACAGAGAGAATATCCATGTTTGTTAATCTCTCTTCTCCAAGATGACGACACCTCTAATAAGTTCAACAGAGAGAATATCCATGTTTGGTAATCTCTCTTCTCCAAGATGGCGACACCTCTAATAAGTTTTAGATCATTTTTCATTTGCATCAACTTCTTTCACACGATGCTATGATCACGAGCATTGAAAGCGTTTAAGTTGTTCTTAACTTAACAATTTTTTTTAAATTTTTTTTTTACTTATTTTGCTATTTTTTTTTGTTTTTGTATTTTAATTTTTTTTTTTTTTTTTTTTATTATTTGTAATTTGTTTAATAAAACAAGTCTTGTTTGAGCTACCTTGATGATGTGAAACCTTGAAACCGGTAGGGCTATCTATACTGTTATTTTAAGTAAAAAAAAACAGTGTTTTACTAAATAAATTACAACGTCTACAAAATCCACAGTGCTTACGCCTTAACTGTCGATTTTGACTCTTTATACTTATTTCGCCCTTATTTTCTATCAAACTTTGATGTTCTTTACATCGCCTCACCCTCGGTACTGGGTCTGGAACTTACAGACATTGTCACGGGAAAAATTTCCATAGAAGTACAGGATATTAAGCAGGGATCCCATTATGTTGGACTGAGTAGAGGGGTGTCCAGTATTAATTGAACCCATAAGGATATGATGGTGACTGGCAATATGTATATATATAAGTCATACGCCAAGTTGTACAATACAAAGTTGTACATAACAAGTTATTTTGCTAATATTTAGAGTAGCTTTATCATCCTAGTTACATTTCCCTCAGAATACTTGAGTATCATACTATTGGGTGTACAAATAAGTCACCGCCGTTTGACAAAAGTTGGCGCCACCAGTAAGTTATGGTTAAAATTGTCAGATGTAAAATGTCATTATCGTAAGGTTGGACATCTGTCAACAACATGACCTTGAAATATTAGTGAATTTTTATCAGTATAACATATTTTTTTGTGTTCGAAAATGTCAAGTTTTGAGCCGAATAAGCGTCATTTGCGGGAACTTTTTATTTACTTCTTCAATTTGAAGAAATCTGCAGCTGAGGCGCATCGATTGCTTGTAGAAGCATATGGTGAGGCTGCCTTAAGTGAGAGAAGTTGTCGTGAGTGGTTTCAAAAGTTTAAGAACGGTGAATTTGACATCGAAGACAAAGAACGTAGCGGAAGGCCGAAAGTGTACGAAGACGCGGAATTGGAAGTATTATTGGATCAAGATTCGTGCCAAACGCAAGAAGAACTTGCACTTACATTAGGAGTGACTCAACAAGCAATTTCACATGGGTTGAAATCATTGGGAATGATTCAAAAACAAAGAAATTGGGATTCATATGAACTGACACGGAGAAACTTTGAATGCCAATTTTCCACATGTGAAATGCTGCTTGCCAGGCATAAACGAAAGGGTTTTCTGCACCATATAGTCACTGGTGATGAAAAATGCATCCATTATGATAATCCAAAAAGGAAGAAATCATGGGGATCCCCTGGTCATGCTTCAACATCTACGGCTAAGCCAAATATTCATGGAAAAAAACTCTTGTTGTGTATTTGGTGGGATCAGCTTGGTGTCGTGTATTATGAGTTGCTCAAACCGAATGAAACCATTGCTGGGGCTGTCTACCGAACATAATTGATGAGATTGAGTCGAGCACTCGAGGAAAAGCGCGCCCACTACTACGCCAGACACGACAAAATTATTCTCCTGCATGATAATGCTAGTCCACATGTTGCGGCACCGGTCAAAACCTATTTGGAAACACTCAATTGAGAAGTTTTACCCCACCCGCTGTATTCACCAGACATTGCTCCTTCTGATTACCACTTGTTTTGATCGATGACGCATGGCCTGTCTGAGCAGCACTTCACATCATATGAAGATACCAAAAATTGAGTCGATTCGTGGATAGCCTCAAAAGATGATGATGATGACTGACGCGGTATTCGTATGCTGACAGAAAGATGGGGAAAAGTAGTGGCAAGCGATGGGTACTACTTCGAATAAAACATGAGGTTCCGTTCTTTCACAATAAATGCCCATTTTTTTATAAAAAACGGCGGAAACTTATTTGTACACCTAATATTTTGGATAGAACAGTAGCTGTAACAGTGCAATATTAAATAAAACAGTAGCTGTAACAGTGCTACTTTAGATAAAATAGTTGCTGTTACAGTGCTACTTTAGGTAGAACACTAGCTGTAAAAGCGCAACTTTAGATAAAATAATAGTTGTTACAGTGCTAATTTAGATGGAATAGCTGTAACAGTGCTACTTTATATCAAACAGTAGTTGTTCAAGTGCTACTTAAGATAGAACAGTAGCTGTAACAGTGCTACTTTAGCTAGAACAGTAACTATTACAGTGCTACTTTAGATAGAACAGTAGCTGCAACAGTGCTACTTTAGATAAAACGGTAGCTGTAATAGTGCCACTTTAGACAAAACATTAACTGTAAGAGTGCTCGTTTAGATAAAACAGTAGCTGTAACAGTGCTTGTTTCTATAAAATAGTTGTTGTTACAGTGCTACTTTAGATAGAACAGTAGCTGTAACAGTATTACTCTCAATAGAACAGTAGCTGTAATAGTGCTACTCTTGATAGAACAGTAGCTGTAACAGTGCTACTCTCAATAGAACAGTAGCTGTAACAGTGCTACTCTCGATAAAACAGTAGCTGTAACAGTGTTACTACTCTCGATAGAACAGTAGCTGTAACAGTACTTTTTCAAAATAGCTTTAACATTAAATTAATTACAATTTTTACCAATTTTCAAATAACTAAATTTATTATTAATATGAGAAAGAAAAGAAGAAGATGAATTAAACTTGCTTGCTTGCTTGAGTTGCACTGGATGGAGTTTCCTGCTGTGTGGATGGTACGCATGGTCAAGTCTGCCACAGCCAGTCTGAGCTAGAGCTCATCATTTCTCTTATTTGGTTTAAAAATCTTATTAGAGACCGTCCTCTCATTTGACTCAAATTCTGGAACAGCCAAGTTGTCCATACTTGGAACCTCCGACTTATCAACGTCCAGCTGGCGGGCTTCCTGGTGTTTGCAGAAATGACAAATCTCATAATGTCTGGATAGATGTGAAGTGCGGGTACTCATGGTCAGCCTCATTGTTGCAATGACTGTTTCTACTGATGATGCGCTGTCTTTGTAGTTTGGTGATCAGGAAAATGAGTTAAGCAAGAAGATTATGACTTCAAATCTGTAATTTGTCGCACATTAAAAACATTCACATATGGATGCTCACTGAAGTAGCGCGTTCCAGAATCCAGACAGCTGAACTACGGTACCATGGAGAACTGATGCTAATGGACCGAATTGAAAATATTCAAATCAGAGGGTCACTCAGTGTAGAACCTTTGTTACTCCACATTTAGAGGTCGCAGATTATTATGTGGCTTGAATATGTACTTAGATGAACAGTTTCTGTAGCAGATTAGTTTGTCAGATCTGAAAACATGTTCTTGAATCTTCCTAAGCTTTCATGGAGAAAGCAGAAGAAAAAACTGTAGTGACGACACTGTGGGTCTTCAAAGACTTTGTGCAGGCGATGGTTCCCAGCTCTAGGGTAACAGGACACGGATGATGATGCATTGTTTCAGGTGTTGTAGATGCATGTACGTCCGTTTGTTGTGTTATCTCGCAGTGCAGTGCACGGGTGGAAGAAAGCAATGGGCTAAAACGAACAGTGATTAAGACAGTGGTGGGTGCAGGAGCTATTGGAGGGCAGAAGCTATTGGGGGGCAGGAGCTGTTGGGGGGGCAGAAGCTATTGGGGGGCAGGAACTACTGGAGGGCAGGAACTACTGGGGGGCAGGCACTCTGGCTGCATCAGGTCTAGGACCTCTGTTGTCCTGCTGAGAGCTGCGCACCTTTGGTCTTTCCGTGAACACTACGACACGCACAGCACTGGTGACAGGTCCAGTATGTTCCCACACGAAGGATGGTCCCCCAGCCATGGTGAGGAACTTTCTTCTATCCAAGTATCTGTAACAAAGAAAGGAACGAACATTTAATGTGGCAAACTATGTATTAGTTTTTCTCGTATCACGAGACTCATATATGTTTTACACCTTAGTTGTACACGGTACAACCTGACGGACCTATTGCCATGTAGCAATCTCTTCCAGCCAACTTGAAAAAATATTAAACATGGCAGAAGCGAAAAATTACAAACCACTGTGACCTAGTTGATATAACGACTGTTTCACGACCTGGAAGTTATGGGTTCCATTTACGATGGAAGCCAATTATTTAAAAAAAAAAAGGTTTCATATTTGGTTTTCTCTTAACACGTTGACTACCGATTACGCGTTTGTGCGTAATGAGAGGAGAGCGCTGGGTGCCGATCACGCACTTACGCGTAATATCAGTATGTCACTTCTATTGGTCAGTCTGCCGCCGGCAACCGTCGTAGTGAGTTGTTTGTGCGTCGGCACTCAACGTGTTAAGACCTTTTTAACATATTTCTGGTTGGGTAAAAGAAATTGGCACATGACTATAAGTCCGCCAAGTTGTACAGTATACAACGAAATTGTAATGATAATAAATGTGTGCCAGAATATAATGAAGTGAGAAATCTGTTCTCTCTGTCTGCCCCAATAGCGATATGGCGTGATAGAGATGATTATACTCGTTGCATACTGAACAGCACATCACGGGTTTATCAGTCAGAATTAAAAAATCGGAGTTGTATGAAAGTTGCATGAATATATGGTAGAAAAGGCAAAAGATGTGTATCGCGATAGGAAACATAGGCGTTCTCTTCTCTCGTCCTACCCCGACAGGAAAACAACGTAATGATATGTACACAGGCAATATTTTTTAACCAACCAAAAATATGTGAAAACCAGTCTGGACTCCTTAAAAAAATCTGGATACCAATGGATATGGAACCCGCAACCTCCGGGTTGGAAGACAGGCGGCTTGCCAATTGGGTCACGGAGATCGTCCCAGACAATAGTCATGCGCATTAGACGGGGGCGAGTGTTGTTGCCTATTCTAGCACGTGCAATGACTCACTGCAGGTGCTGTGTCTACTCCAGTAATTCTTAAGCATGATAGCTCGATTAATAGGGCAAAAGAAAATATTGTCTCCCGACCACGCTGTTTAATATATCCCAACACTAATTTAATGTGTTGTGGGGCATCAAATGAATGAAAATGTAATTCGAACACATTAAAGAGTGGCCGAGAGACAATGTTGTCTTCCCAACGGTTATAGAACCACTAGAGTAAGAACGGAAATCGTCATTTGTCATTGGACAAGTTGACCACAGAGGGATGAAAAACAAAACTACGCACACGCACCATTATGGAGGCGTCGTATTTTGTTGACAACACAACGGCTTCACGAAGACACAAGTCTTCCCCCACCATCCGAGAATACGCGATCTCTCTGGTCGAGAAGTTCTATAGTTCACTCCCGAGCCACCCGAACCATCTAATTAGTTCACTCACAGACTACGACGCGAACATTAATTCGGTTCACCCAAGGCCGAAACCAATTCTTCGAACAACCCCTCAACCCTCAATCCGCAAAGGTAGGCCGCCAAATTATACAAAGAGTAAAAATATAATATACACTACCCCGCCCATAAGTCTTCGTCACCCCCTAATAATTGTGTTATTCGTGTAATTATGCAATATTACGCTGAAAAATTAATATAATAAAATAATTATAACCGTTTTGCATTGTATTTAACAGAAATCACGTGTGTGTCGATGGAGATTGGAATTTGGGAGGCCTTTTATTAAAAAATCCGCTTCTTACAAAACAGTCACCGTTCGGTATTGTCTGTCATTCAGAAGTCCAAGCGAGCTAATCCCTTTATTGTGTCAGGTTTACA